>JAGKQL010000067.1:7495224-7514246 GCA_018398635.1 Cyprinodon brontotheroides | reverse complement strand
CAAGTTTCTTAATTTTTTAAATGGAATTACCGGAATCAATCTACTTTTTTCATGATATTCTACTCCTTATGACCAGCACCTGTATATCCAAAAACAACAAACCTATTGGAATGGTCTAATCAAAATCAGTAAAGTTGGTGAAGATCTATGAACCTAAAACAGGCTGTGAACATGCAGTTTATAGCCCAATGGGAGTGAAAAGGTTAGTTCAGTGGAGACCATCCTGATCTTATGTAGCTTTTAAGGCTCTCTTCACCCTCAGATCAGTCTGGAGACTCTCCGTTAAAGAAAATTGGAGCAGTTCACCAAACGAACGTCCAATCAGCGTTGGCTTTGAGGCGGGTTGAGGTGGGACACAACTAGAAGCGCGACAGTTCAGTCTAAAGAACATGGCGGCTTCAGCCGATGAAACTAGCGTTAGCGTGGCTATTGAGCAAGTTTTATCGGAATTACAGAGTATTTCTTCACTGAAAGAAGAGTAAAACACTGCTCTGGAGGCTTTTCTCAGAGGAAAAGATGTTTTTGCTCTTCTTCCAACTGGTTTCGGCAACAGTAGCCTGGCTTGTGTTTGTGTTTACGTCGTCGCTCTGTTAGTACGTCATATGCTTCGTTGATCTGATTGGTTTATTTGGCCCGTCTATCACCAACATAGGCCAATCAGCTAAAATTACTTCAACGGAAGGTTTCCAGATGGATATGCGGAGCAAATCCATCTGGCGGAGTCAGGTTAAGGAAAAGCAGTTGTTAGGTTTAAAGAGTAAGTACCTTTTCAGATAGGGAAAAGTTAGCTGGCAAAAAAGTTTTCAGTTTTAAATAAAATCTATTGTATTCTGTCTGATATCAAAATCAGCTTAATAATATGAACATTTAAAGGTGTAGTAGGAGAAGTTTTCTGACGCATTTTTTATTATGTGGCTTGAAGATCTCCTCACATTCGCGTAGCAAGCAGGGAAATAGAAGGTCTGGAAGTGAATCAGGCTCGTCTGCTTGTGCAAATACCCTGACACACGTACGAATCGACCCCCCAATGCTCATGCAGGCGCGAAGACCAGTGATGTCACGTGAACTCAGTCACGTTACCTGTTTCAAAGCCATGGTTGGTCCGTGAGTAAATTAGCTCAGTCTTCCATATTTTGTCTCGATAGCAGCAGAAGGAAAGCGCTATGTTTAGTTAGCTCGTGTCAAAAGCACTTGGTCTCTCGGAAACATCAGAACACCTCGACAGACATCATGCGTTCATGTGTTTTGAAGGTGTGGTTTTGAGGGGTGGTCTGAAGGGAGAGGCATGGTTGTGTATTTTCAAAAATATAGCTTGCTGGAACTGTTTCTACAAGATCTCAGTTTCATCTTTAAGTGTTAAGGTAATACTGTTTAAAATAATTTGCTTCTTTGCGGTCAGTAAAGACCAAGAGGTGTGGTGTTTTTGTTCAAATTACTGAGCGGCAGTGAGCGGTAGCTTCTGACTATGACAAGGGAGCTTTGTGAATTGTGTTACATGAATATTTAGAGGAAGTAGGGTACAACACCAAGTGTTGCTTAGGAGAATGTCATGGTTTGGTCAAGGCATCTATTGCAAACATGCCAATACTTGGTAAAAAGAAAAGAAAAGCGTCATCATCGATAAAACTCTAAGAAAATATAAGATATCTTTGATGAAGTGTTTTTCTTCCATGACAAACTATCCCAAAGGTTCTTGCTTTGCAAAAACGCAAAAAGGCCATAACTGGGCTTGCTTGTCTCACCGAAGGCTCAGGAATGACACACCTGACGGAAAACATTACTGTTCCAGAATCAGCAGCTGCCTTGAACCCTTTGCCTCCTCAAAAGGTTTCCTCATTTGAGACATTTAAGGCTACGACTCTGCTGGACTTGCTTGCCGAGAGTTCTCTAAACCCACTGATCAACTTTACCACTCTTCCACTGGCTGTGTTATTCTAATGATTTAAAGATCTAGATACAGGAAGTAAACTCTGACAACCCAACTGAGTAAAGCTAGCACTCTCACCTCGATGCTTCAGAGCTCTTTTCTTCCACCTAAAGCACACAGTAAAGTGTTCATGTGTGTGTATTGCGGTGAGTCAATGATTCGTCTTTTGATCCCGGTGTGCTTGTTGTCAAAAGCCGCCTGGATTGAAGAGACTGTTGGCCACAATTGACTGTGACAATTAGGGCACGATCACAGTCCCTGAGTGGAGCACTTAAAGCTTAATTTACATGTCACTTTGCTGAATTAAAAAAAAAATAATAATAGCAAGAAAAGATATTCTGCTTTGCTCGCCCTCTCTCCCTCCCACTTTCTCTTCTCTCTATCTATCTACTCCCCTTTTTATTCCTCCATGCCTTGTAAACTGTAATTTGTACACTGCTTAAGGCAACGGGCAGAAGAGAAGCAACCAGCATTTCCATTTGAAAAGAGGCAATCACCAGGCCACTGCTGAGCCTTTTGTCCGGTGGTGTTGGTGGGGGGTGGCGGCAATTTGCAGGCAGAGAAGTTAACCTTCTGCTGAGGTACATTACATACAGGCTTTAAGCCTTCATGTATGCAGATTGACTCATGTTTGCTGATATTCAGCTCTGATATTGCTCTAATATCAGAAGTAGGGTATCTCCCTACCTTAACTGACCTTAGACTCCAACATCTTCTTTCTCAAAGTTGTGCAAGCAGAGGACTACAGTTTGTCATGGAAATTAAACAACTTGTTATGAACCATAGGCTGATTGATTATTGACAGAACTGCATAGCTAAAACTTGTTAAAATGCCCGTGCATTGCATTAAAAACTGGGTCCAAAGAGTCAACGGCAGTAAAGGTGGTCTAGACAAAATATCTGCAGTACTTGAGTTGAGGGTGGATGAGGAAGGATGGCATCTACCTTCTTACAAAAATCTTAAAAATCATCCCCCTTTGTAAATGACCATCCCCCCATACCATCCCCTTTGACATGTTATTACTAAATGTGTAACATTTCTACTATATATTAACGGTAATGGTAATAATATTGCCATTTCACCATTTGATGGGAGTAGCCCGAGCTAAATAAATAAGATCAAAGAAGTGTCCTACCATGACTATGAAGCTGATCCCAGTGGGAAATTTTCAGTGATAGCCATGCCATTCCAGGGACTGGCTGCAGTTCTACTGTAAGGTGCTTTGGTCAAGGTCAATGACCGACGTACCTGACATAGAAAAACCATACCATGCATATTGCATCTATCCATCTTCCTCCGCTTATCGGGGGTCGGGTCACGGGGGCAGCAGCTTAAGAAGGGAGGCCCAGACTTCCCTCTCCCCAGCCACTTCTTCTAGCCCCTCAGGAGGAACCCCAAGGCGTTCCCAGGCCAGCCGAGAAACGTAGTCTCCCCAGCGTGTCCTGGGTCTCCCCCCGGTGGGACGTGCCTGGAACACCTCACCAGGGAGGCGTCCAGGAGGCATCCTAACCAGATGCCCGAGCCACCTCAACTGGCTCCTCTCGACATGGAGGAGCTACTACTCCGGGTCCCTCCCGGATGACCGAGCTTCTCACCCTACCATGCATATTGCTTTAGGTTAATAGAAAAAAAATTCCACCATCCCCTTTTTTTTTTTTTTTTTTTTTGTTTTACAATTTAGACTACTGCATATCAGGATATCTCCTGTCCACTTCCCTATAGAGTTTTTGCTATGTCACTTTAGGAGACCCCCCAAACAATGGAGGAAACTATATGGTTTAAAAATCCATTCAAATCTAGACTATACCAGCCTTTTAAAGACGTGTACTCTTCATGTTATTGAAACTGGCTACCATCAGGTGGATCAGTTTGCTTTGACGTCAGCTATAGTCCAGTGAGACCATTTAAAATCCAGAGGTGGAAAGAGTACGAAAAAATTGTAATTTGAGTAAAAGTTACTTAGTTACTTTGAGTTATTTAATGCAAAAAAAGGATGAGTCATGAATCAAATTGACCAGAAGGTGTTTTTAACTCCATTTCAAGGCGTATTTCAGTGGACATCCACACTTTCGCAAAAGATCAGCTGGGCTAAGTAAGAAACATACTTCCTCACAGCACACAAGGACAGTCACAACCTGTACCTTAAAGTGCAAACAATTTTCAATCCTACCGTCCAACAGCAGGACAACACCAAATAACTAACTTACCGCCATATTTTTACGTAAATTGGATGGTTGGTTGTTTTATAAAGTTTTAAAGTCTGCTTTCTTTCTTTTTTTTGAAAACAAATAATCCGTCCAAATATGGCCAAGGGTTTTCTCTCTGGCTTTCGCCTCCAGAATATGTTTCCCCTTCAGGCCTTTCCTCATCCATACTCCCTAAGTTGTGATTAGCACCTGCCATCTTCCGCAGCACGGGATTATGAGACAATACAAAGGGTAAAATGCAAGGCAGGGCCACATTTAATTTTTTCACCATCAGTATTTTTTATTTTTTTTTAACTCAGTAACGTGAGCGGGTTTTAAATGTAGCAAAGTAAAACTACTTAGGTTAAAAATTTACTCGGAGTAAAAGTAAAAATTACATATTTCAAAACTACTGCTTGCTGATTGGACCGACCGGGGCCTTTTGACCCTTGAACCGGAAGTCATTCTGCCTGCTGCGGCTTTTGAAAACATGGATATTGTCGGCGCCCCAAACATTGCCGCCGTTATCCAGGAATATTTTGAATCAGGACATACGTACCAGGTGATACTGGATATGCTCAAGACCAATCAATAAATTTCAGCTAGTTTACATACACTGAAGACACCCTGAAAGAAGCTTTTGACCGTTCAGGACGCACCCAACTTCCGGGTTCATGGGTCAAACGGGCGCCGCCGGGCCCAATCAGCTTATGTCTCACAGCTTCCCACTGGTACCTACCTTTTCCGTAGGTTAAGATAATTGTGTTTTTCTAATGTAGTTGCGCTTTATTTTATGTTGGCATTTCTTAATGTAGGTGCGCTGCTTTATATAGTTGCGATTCCTGAATCGTAGTTGAGCTTTGCTTTATGTAGTTACATTTCTTTAATGTAGTGGCGCCTTGTTTTAATGAAGTTGCGCTTTGCTGCATGTAGCTGCTATTTCCTTATGTAGTTGTGTTTTTCCTTAATGTAGTTGGCGCTTTGCTTTATGTAGTTGTGTTTTCTCTTAATGTAGCGTTTTGTTTTATGTAGTTTTCGGTTTTCCTTAATGTAGTTGGCGCTTTGCTTTTTATGTAGTTGCGATTTCCTTAATGTAGTTGTGCGCTTTTGTTTTATGTAGTTTTGTTTTTCTTAATGTAGCTGTTGCGCTTTGCTTCATGTGTAGTTTTGTTTTATGTAAAGCTGCGTTTTCCTTTATGTAGTTTGTTTTCCTTAATGAAGTTGCGCTTTTGCTTTTTGTAGTCATGTAATTCCTTTTAATGTAGTTCCTTTGTTTTATGTAGTTTTGTTTTGCTTTTATGTAGTTTTGTTTTGTCTTAATGTAGTTGTGTTCTTTGCTTTAATGTAGTTGTGTTTTCCTTTTAATGTAGTTGCGCTTTTGCTTTATGTAGTTATGATTTCCTTAATGTAGCTGTTGCGCTTTTAGATTTGTAGCTCTTAATGCAGTTTGCACTTCAGGGCCACCGTAAAATAGTGTTGACAAAAATGCTTAATAAGAGTCTGTGGCAAAAATGAAAAAAACATTAAAGTAGTCCTTAAATAACAAGTGAAAATGTAGATATTTCAGAGAAACCGACAGAAAAAATAAAAATACTTCAGAAGGCAGGTTCTTATGTTTTTAGGAGCTTCAAATGAGCTATGAGGATTATAGCAATCATAAAATATATCCAAGACCCAACAGTAACACACTGAGATTTAAAAAATAACCACTTTAATAAAGTTAATATCAGTCGAGGGTCTGCGACTCTGCTTGGACTCTAGCAAACACCCCGTCCCTCATTTTTTTCCTCATGGCTGAACTTTCTTTTCTTCTGCTCTGACAGGCTGTTTGTGACAGGTGCAGAGTGTGTGTGTGTGTGTGTGTGTGTGTGTGAAAGGACTCCCTCCCTTCGTCCATCCCTCTCTCGCTCACACACACACACTCCTGCTGTCCTTTCAGACAGAACATGGAGGGTACAGAGTGTGTGCAGGAACAGCAGGTTGATGGGATAATGCCCATCATCTGTTGCGCCGTGTCATTTCTGTGCTGCCATAACCTGCTTTGCTAACGGCCCTGAACCCACAGATGCACACAATGAACACATAAACACCTTTTTATGGAGCTCCTGGTCGCAGACTTTCC
The DNA here is from genome assembly GCA_018398635.1 of Cyprinodon brontotheroides. Classification (NCBI taxonomy): domain Eukaryota; kingdom Metazoa; phylum Chordata; class Actinopteri; order Cyprinodontiformes; family Cyprinodontidae; genus Cyprinodon; species Cyprinodon brontotheroides. Next base: position 7,508,010 of record JAGKQL010000067.1, on the reverse strand, counting down.
AGAAGTTCCAACAGGACACCGAGCTCCATGGAGTGGGGCAGATTTTACCGGGAAAAATAAGCAGATCCTCGTGTCGATGTGTGCAAAGGTGTGTTTTGGAGGGATTTTCGTGAAACATAATAGTCGGCGGGAGAAATTCCCTCCTCTCCTGTGAATGACCTAATCCAGATTTGATGGTCATTATATCAGGCCTGTTTCATTATGCTGTAAACATACAGCACAGATAATCCTAATCTCCGTAATGCCACTGTAAACGAGACCAACGTTCCACTGAGCTCACCTCTGGTTGTCAGGGGGGGCGTTTCCTGGCAAGCTCTCAACATTTCTCTGTATGTGAATTACGACAGATTTCCTCCAAACGCAGAGAAATGTAAACAAATCCACATTCAGGAAATTTCTGAGAACCAGGTTGAAGTTGGTTACTAATCCCGGCGATTGAGCCTTTAATTAATTGCACAGTTTTGTAATAAAGCTGGGAGGATTATCGTGTGGACAGGTGGGCAGATTTAAACCACTCTGGACCAGACACATGTTGGGACAGAAGCAAAGCCATCATCCCCAACAAAGCGGGTTTGTTTTTTCCCCAACAAATGTTCTCTAAATGTGTTGGGCGGGAAACAGACACAGCTTAAAACGGTGCGTTCCAGCTGAACAGAACCTTGCTGAATTAACCTCTGCAAATTATCTGGATTCGTTACCTCCAAGAATGGAGCTGTTGGCATGTTAGATATCAAGTTTGAAGCTTTTTGAGATAAGGGATCTATCAGCTGCTGATGTTTTTACATTTGCACCATAAAACGTATCACATACTGCTTTTTGATGCTGTTTTCTAACATGGCAACATTTAAGCAGCACTCAACACCTAACGCTTGATCCTACACTGCAATAAATCTAAATCTAGATACGTCATTTTTATCTTAAAATAAGTGCATTTGTTCTTGAATTGAGGAGGTAAAAGAGACATTTTTTCAATGTAACAATGACAATCTACACTTAAAAATAAGAAAACACAATTGCATTGTCTTATTTCAAGTGCATTTTATCCAATTATCTCATTTTAAGAGTAAAATTACTCATTCCAGTGGCAAAACTATCTCATTTACCTGCTCAAATTAAGGGGTGAATACACTAATTTTTACTTACGGTATTTTTATATCGTTTTTGCAGTGTATGTGTTAGCAACAGCAACAATAGCAGCAAAACTCTTTCCTCAAAAGGAAAAGGCTTTATCAACTTTATAGTTTCATGCAAATCCATATCTATCATTATTTGGAATCAATATTGGGAAATTAAAGTTAATTTTCAAAATTTTTTTACATCACAATTCAGTTTATTTATATAGCACCAATTCACAACACATGTGAACTCAAGCTCTTTAAAGAGATGATTCAGCCAGATCGTACAGTCAGATTGGTTCAAAGTTTTCTATCTACGAAAAACCAGTTTGCATCAACTCATTGCCTTATTAGCAATCCCTCACACTAAGGGCATGCTTGTAGCTGCACAGTGGAGAGGAAAAACTCCCCTTTAACAGGAAAAAAACCTCCACTAGAACTAGGCTCAAAGTGTAGCGGCAAACTACTGAGGCCGACTGGGGTTCAAGGAGACAGAAGCAGACATAGAAAAGTTAATATATCGGCAATCAGCTACGTGTCACATTTGTTTTGTTGCCTAACACACGATATTCAGTCTTAGCTAGCTCTCTTGTTTAACGGGAGCTTAGACTGTCCTAAAGCGTCGCCGTGGGTCACATGACTGGTTCAGTGATGGATCCAACCCTCTTAAGCCCCATCGGAGAATCAATAAACGACAACGGATGTATACTGACTAGAAAACTCATCTAAAATATCTCAAATTAAGCTAATACTTGGGTCAAAAGTACCCAGAGGTGGGTAGTGTGTCTGTGGTTAGAGACCATAGCATCATTTAGAATGAAACTTCATATCTAATGAACTGTCTCAGTTTTATGAACCATTTAACTCCTGTCATGTTTGCACTACGACGTCACAAACTGATAATTATTTTTTGCTGGAGATGGAGGTTGTCAAGACTCAGAACAGAGGACCCAGTTTTTGAAGCAGACAGATGGATTAATCAGGCTCCAATAATGGTCCTGATGACTGGTTGAAAGCTGGTTAACCCTGTAATGCCAAATGTATCATATTTGATACATACGGTTTCTGAAATGTTTTGCGTCTGACACCTTTTGCATGATTTAATGGTAAAAACTTTTGCTCAAAATCCTATTATGCACAATCAGATATACCTGATAACAGCCAGTAGAAGACTACACAAAAAAATAATCTTGACTTATCGCATAGTAATAAATTATTAATATCAAAAAATGTTTTCTGTTTTTTCTTCTTACATATTTTGTTAAAAGGCCAAATAAGGACTTCAAACCAAAAAAAAGTTTTTTTTTGTTTTGTTTTATTCGTGGATCGGGCTTTAAAGGGTTAAAAAGAGGCTGGAGCAGGTGGATCAGATGAACATTAATGGGAACTGGGCAGAGCTTGGCAGGTGAAGGAAAGGAGGAATCAGGTCAGTCAGCAGCACCAAGATGATGACACAACCCAGGAGGTACTGGTACTACAGTAGGTAACTAGTACTGAGGAAAACAGGGTTATTTTCTTTATTATAAGTTTGGCAGTGTAAAAATGATGTATTATAAATTATAGGATATGCTAAAATGCAAAAAGTTAACTGAAAATAGGCCAGTATTTATTAAAATATGTATTCACACTTGATTTTAATTAGCAAATAAAATAATCTGCAAATGCATTTATTAAGCTGTAGGTCTGACAAACTGCTGACAAAGAGATGCAGATGGGGGTAAAAAAAATTTTTTTAATCAAAATATGTATTTACACGTGATTTTAATTAGCAGATAAAATGATCTGCAAATGGAAAAGATTTTAAGAGTTAAGAAAAAAACCCTTTTTGTTATCTTATGTTGAGTGCACTATATGTAATTATTTGTATTAATTTCGGGCCCAACATACTCATTCCATTTCAATTTAATCTTAGCTACTCAAATAAAAAGACAAATATGCTTATTTTGAAAAAAAACTTTTCAAAAGGTTGATGATGAATCAAATATAACAATTTAAACCTTAAGCTGTATGTTTGTTTTTAAATAATAAATAACTAATCCTCCTTTGGAGACAACAGAGAAAAAAAAAACAACCAGCTGGGTTTGGTTTAGTCAGAGGAATTCATTTAAACCTGAATTCATTATTACAATTTGCACCCTTTACATGTTTTAACTCTGTCTGGTTTTCACAGATTCAGTTGTAAAAGTTTATTTACGCACAAATAACACATGTAACCCTAAAAGAAGCATCCACGTGATTTTCTATGATATGTAATCCTAAGACGAGGTGTTAATTCTGTTAAACAGCGGTTGTGCCGTTTTGGAACGAAAGTCGTCAGTTTCTTCCAAATGTCAATTTGATTCAAATATAATCAAATATATTTCGATGAATAAAACATTGTGGATAACACGTTGGATGCGCTTTAGCTGCTCAGAGTGTTTGATGGTTTGCATCCCTGTTTCCCTGTGGTTGGAAGCCTCCTGCAGCGTTGTACTGTAAGGCACATTTACACCTGGAATTGGTCATCTAGAGAAGCTTTAAGTCCAGAACAACAACCTGTTTAGCTGGAGGTTCTTCTGCCTGATCATCATTTGCTATGTATAGCTTTGTTTCAAGGTATTGTGTGTCAGTTTATAGCAACAGAAGTGTCATATTTATAGTCCTGGGTGGAAAACTGCAGCATTTATTAAGTCGTAGGTCTGACAAACTGCTTTTTAGAGGAAAGAGATGCAGATGGGGGTAAAAAAAAAAAGGAAAAAAAAGGCCAATAACACGAAACAGTTTCAAGAAAAAACCCTCATAGAAATGCAGAGACCATGAAACGTGGAGCAAGTTGACAAAGACATGAAAAGGCCTTTAAAAACACTATATAAAAAAAATTCTGTTCTATTTGGTTCCTCTGATTTTTTTATATAAAATTTACAAAAAAAACCAAGATAAACTGACATAAATAAGGAGTAATCATTTAAATCCAGGTTATTATCCATCTTTGGTTTCCCATCCCCAGTAAGATTGATTGATTTACAAAGATCTTAAGGAATATTAGTTTAATCCCATGTTGGGATTGTGAAACACACACGCTGAAAGTAAAACCACTAGCAAAATGTTTCAAAATTAAATAGCATAAAGAAAATAATTTTTTTCTATTTTATAAACTTAAATGCAATAATAAAACATTGAACAATGTTAAAACATTGAACATTAATGTTATGATGGGATTAGTGCAACGGTTGCAGGTTAAGGTTTGGTCTAACAAAGGTTATGACTTTAATTAAAAAAAAAAGCAGATATTGGAGCATATAGAGAAAATAAATAAAGAAAAACTATATTTTTAGGGTGATGATTGTCAGGACTCCTGTCTTCGTGTTTGTCTCCCTTGGTTCTGTTAGGGCTAGTCCTACCTCCTCACCCACCTGCTGATGGTTTTCCTCGTTAATGACGGAGTGTTCTTAAGCTGCTGACTGCCACTACCTCAACACCTGCCAGAGTGTTTGCAAGTTTTTGGAGCTGAGTTTTGCTGAGTCGAACTGCCAATGGTTTTTGTCAACCTGAGTTTAACTTTTTTTTACCTTTGCCTCTTGGCAGGAAGTTGTCCTGCTAACTGGATTTTTGGGACCTTCTCCTCCCTGGAAGGATCAACTGAGCTTCAAACTGAGTTGGGATTCAAACAGGAGGTTTGAATCCACTTTCCCCAAGATATCGTTTGAGCTTTCCACTGAGAAAGGGATTATTCTCCACTACGACCCGTTCAAGTACCGCAGGAAATCTGAGTGGCAGTCAGTTTCTCCGTTCACCAACTATCAACCGCATTCTGGGTAAACCTGTTCCGCCCTCCACCGAATCAGACAAACACTGGAACCACGGCACACAGACAGGAGTCAAGGATTCAACAACTTCTCTGGAAATGTGAGTCGGCAATCAGATCCTCTTCTCCAAGTTCACGAGTCAAATTCCCCACTGAGCCTGAACTAACCGCTGTGTCTTCCCCTAATTTTACAGTTCGGTTGAGCGGTGGTCAGAGCAACACTTCTCTCTCTGTTTAACCTCTTCAATAAAACCCGTTAAACCTTTTCCCTGGTCTCTCTGTTTGGTTTTCTGCATTTGAGTCTGAACTTTGTAAAATTATGACAATGATAAATAATTTGATTGATTGATTGATTGATTGATTGATTAGACTATATTGATCTCACAGTAGAGAAATTTACTTGTTACATCGGTTCAACTAGTCAAAGAAAAAGAATGTGCCAAAAACAGCTTCAATTTCTTATTTAGCAGGATTATGGCACAGGGTTATTGCACAGGGTATTACATATAAACAGGTTATTGCGCAAGATATCAAATACTGATTGCGCGTAAGTTATTGCACAAGTTATTGCAGTTATAATGCCACATTGTAAAGTCTGATAGCAGCATGGAAGAATCATAAACAGGTAAGTTTTAAAAATGCATGCTAAACGATATCCTACAGGTAATTTAAATAAATGACAAACTTGCTCATTTCAGCTACTACATTTAACAATGCAAATCAGTTTTTATTACATTTTGTTGCTTTAGATGAAATACTGCAGAGATTCCTTAAGACACCTGTGATGGCTGCACTCACCTGACATTTTCAGAATGGAAAAACAATTTTATAAGAGATTATTTTAGGATTAGGAATTGAGCACAACCTGTTCTGAAGCATACGCTTCTGAATTTTTTTTGGTCTATTACAGTAGCAGCCACTGAAAATGGCCCATCCCAATCAAACGGCGGCCGAATGGCAGCCTACTTCCCTGCAGCTTTGGTCCACAGGAGTGACCCCCTCCTTCTCCTTATTTTACTCTGATTCCCCCCTTTCACTGAATAACAGGTTCTGACCAGGAAATGATGCTTCTCTTTAGATCTTAATGTCCACAAAGCATGACAGAATGAATATTTAAGTGCAAAGATTGATGTTTAAAAAGAAAATGTAGGCGACCAGCTGAGGGCCCATCAAGAAGGAGGGGGAAATTTTGAATGTCTACTAAGATAATTTGTTGGTGTATATTTGAGGATCACCTTTTCAACCGACTCTAAAGCCGGACGTACACAGTGCGTTTTTTTTTTTAATCGTAGCACCGAGCTACAGCTCACAATGTACGTTGTACAGTGTGAGTTCACAGCTCAAGATGCATGTGCGACGTGATGCGATCTATCTGCTCTCACTGCACGTCTAAAAACCAAGTCGCGCTGCTGTGAAATGGCGCTTCTCTGACTCGTCTATCTAGAAGCCAAATGAGTAGAAAAGGAACATGAAGTTCACTAGAGTGAACTGCACTGCCTTGGCAATTAGTGCAATTTTGTGCTGAAAAGGCGACGACGTATTTGGACAAACATGGCTACTACGGTCTTTCAATTTTACAGAAATAACTCCATTTGACTTGCACCCCCCACCATGCATTTGTGTTTTAATCTAAGAGAAAGAAGAAGAAATCCTGTTTTACGCATGCCCACTGAGCGATTTGCCGGTCGACTGAATTTCAAACATGTTTGATTTTCTCCCGAACCTCATAATTCCTGCTGGGGAGGCGGTCGTGAGAGGCTGATCGCCCCTCGTTACCCCCTGTACATTACACGATGCACGCAATTGCTCGCACGACTGGAAAGCCGACCCGAAAAGGGCAAAAAATCGTATGCCCAGTGTATGCCCGGCTTAACGGATTTGTAAATTTTCTGTAATTTTCCATCATAATCACACAGAGCTCTTACCTTTGCCCTTAAAGGCATACTATGCAACATTTTTCGGTTAATTAATGTGTTCCATAAAGTTTTGGATGATTAAATGATAATTTTAGGTCGAACAAAGGTTTTCTTGGCCGCCCTGGTGGTCTGTAGGGGAAATACTTGCAATTGCAGGAGCCCTCGACCCGCACCCACTGCGCTCAGAAGTCTCGCGGTGATCGCGAGATCGGCTAAGGTCTCGCTTTTTACGGGCGCAGAACTGCTACACGCCCCCAGTGTAAAGGCATGCTCGTTGCTAAGCGCAGTGGCTGATATTTGTCACAGCAAGAATTTTCAAACTTCGAAATTGAACAAAATAGTCACTTACCGCGAGTAGACATGGTGATTCGTTGCATTAAGCCTGTCTGCTAAGCTCAAAACAACCGCTTCAGGCTTGACCGGAGAAACCAGAGGAGAACAGCTGAGCATATTTACCTACAGTGCACTTTTACTTTAGCCCCCTTCTGGGGAGCCTCGCTTGGAAAATCAACACCAAAGTTGCATAGTATACCTTTAAGTCCAATACCTAAACAGGAAGTTTGCCTTTTGGCAAATGTATGAAAAGTTTTATGAAACATCTACACCCGCATCACAAGTAAACATCTAAATTGCCGCTAAATGACTTTTGGATAAATAAGCTAAAACCAATGAGGCCTAAACTAGTGCCTTGTGGAACTCCACGTCCCTTTAAAACCTTTTTCCATACTTCATGTTGTCAGACAGGCTCCCTTTAAAGAGATTTTTTTATTCTACAGATGAGGCCTGACTTCAATTAAACCAAAAACATGTTGATAATTGTAGTTAATTTGCTATTTAACAAGTAGGGAATTCCGCTTTTCGTACAACCTTGAATCCGTCTGCTCTGTTTCCTTAATAAATAACAAAAACAATAACATTTTTAATAGATTTTTGTATTTACTGAGATTATATTGGTCTAATATTTACATCTCATCTAAAACATGTAAGTGGAAAGAACATTAACAACAAAAGAAATCTGTAAGGGCACTAAATACGTTTACCACTGTACCAACTAGATAGCATCCTTGTAGAGGATAATCGTGATAGGTGCCAGAAGGCTTTGCACGGGGAAAACACACATTTCCTGCTCTAAAGAATAAATTCAGTTTCACAAACTGGTCCCTTTGGCACTTTATTGTTTTTGCTGGTTTAAGATCACTTAGGATAAACGTTAGCGGAGAGATGGTGCAAATTTAGCAAACAACACTAAAACTGCTCCCCCTTCAAACTATAAACGGTTAATATTTGATATATTACTCAATTTGCTGTTATTTTAGGGTTGGGTTCAGTTGCAGTGTCTCTAAACAGCAAACTACCATATCCCATAATGAACAGGGAAAAGTCAGGGAGGGATGCTGAATGTGTAAACCCTCTTTGAGACCAGATAGCTTGAAACAAACTCGAAATGAAATAAATTTCATTTTCTCCTTTCCTTCTGTGGCACAATCTTCAACAGTAGGTTTTGTATGCTAATGCTAAGCAGTGTTCATTTTGACAGCAAATTCTGATTTAGTCTTAGTCTTTTGAATAACACACCATTTAGTTTTAGTCATATTTTAGTCATCTGAAATCTTTTAGTCTTAGTCTAGTTTTTATCGACTAAATGTCAAAAAAGTTTTAGTCTTAGTCTAGTCTTAAGTCTTTTAGTCTTAGTTTAGTCTCAGTCTAGATTTGAATTAGACTTGAATTTCCCCTTGAGGGATCAATAAAGTATCTATCTAGATTTAGACACAGATTGAACAGTTACAGATACAAAACATGTATTTTATTTTGAATTTCAAAAAGATTAACTGTGGCTTTGCTCCCTGAAAAAGTGCATTCTCCCTGAATGATATGCAATGCATATAACATTTTCAAGATGTTATTATTGAAATGGATAAACCACTCAAAAAACTTCTATTTCATTCCAAGTTTAGCGCAAACACGGCGGTTAATCAAATAAAAAATAACCTTGTATGCTTAGCGTGTATGCTTACCTTCCATGTATCTCTGGATGAGTAGTCTGTCTTTTTCCAAGTTGGTGGTGTTTTTTCCAGATATTTTGGCTCCACACGGTTTGCAGGCTGTCTTGTTGTCCTTAGTGTCATATGTGAAGTTTGCCCAGATATCAACTCTTCTTTTTCGCCCTAGCTGTTGTAACATGTCTATTATTCATTTGATTTTTGAAAGGCTACTACTGCTACGAAAATGCTGCTTCTATGCTTCAACCATACGCGCTCTCTTCTTCTTCTCCTTCTTCGCACAGCTTTATGGCGCATTACCGCCACCTGGATTTCTTTCTATGGCAGTTGGCAACTAACTTTTGATTGGATTTCTTCCCAACTTATCCCACAAAAAAAGTAATTCTGATAGGATCACCATTCGTCCCTCCCTAATAGTTTAGTCTCGTTTTTATTCGTTGACTAAAGTGTCAGTTATTTTCGTAATAGTCTTAGTCATCATATCTCACTTTTTATTTAGTTTTTATTTAGTTTAAGTCCGTGAAAAAGGTTAGTTGACGAGTATTTTTTTTCGTCATAGTCTTAGATCAACAAAAATTAACACTGATGATGCTAAGGTAGGTTATTTCCAGAAATGGGAAGTAACGCAAGTGCTTAAGTTACCGTGTACTCAATAGATTTTTTCTGATATTTTTTTTACTTTACTTTACTACTTATTTTTTATGGAGACTTTTTGCTTCTACTCCTTACATTTTACACAAATATCTGTACTTTCTACTCCTTACATTTTAAAAATTGGCTCGTTAGTTTTAGTTTTGAATCATTTCAATGGAGTTACCGTTATTATTTTCCACGTCATCAATACCAAATTCAATCTAATTGGATTGGGAATGTTTGCATTTGACGCACCACTACAAGATGAATCGACAGATTCGGCGGTATTCATTGGCGGCAAATCATTGCAGCTTAGTGGCGGTGGCGTTAGCATAGTAGCATGGACGGCGAGATGATTGAAAATGAACACAACGGAGATCTAGTCCTATTAGCAGACATCCATTTAAAATGTGAGGCAGCGGCATGAAAAAAGTGGTTTCTACTTTTACTTTTATACTTTAAGTAAATTTACAAGCCTGTACTTTGTTACTTTTTACTTGAGTAAAGAAGTTTAATCAGTACTTCCACTTTTACCAGAGTATTTTTTAACACAAGTATCTGTACTTTTACTCAAGTACGGAAAGTGAGTAACTTTTGCCATCTCTGGTTATTTCCTATTTTAGTTATAGATTTATCAAGAAGTTGATAAAAGCAGAATTCTGGTAAGAGTAGCTTGCAAAAATATGGATGTGGAGATGCTTTCTAACTGTGCAGCTTCCTGGCAAACATGAAGCCACTTGAGTTTTTTACCTATTTTGGGGGCAAATTGAAGTGCAAGAGGAGGAGCGTTATGAGGGGGTTGCTGCGGTTGTTTGTGGATTGTCGTTACAGAATTGTCTATCAATAGGTGCAGGCAGTGTCAGTAGTCCTTCTCATCAAACCGGGGCCTGACAAAGAGGCGGCGGCGCATGGGAAAGGGGCAGCAAGGTGAAACTAATGCCATGGATGTTTGATTCATCAGGGCCTCATTGTTGGCAGCCACGGCTGATTGTGAAGGTGCAGTCAAGCAAAAGGGGTGCGGAGTAATCAGTCGGATTTATGGTGCCGAGGGCCTCAGGAGAGGAAGGAACAAAACGGGAAAAAAAAAAAACCCACTGAGACAGAAACTGTTTTCAGTGGAACAGGTCTGAAACACCTCATGTAAGGAAATACTGTTTTAATGGCCTAAGTTAGACATGGCCCCCACCTTAATTGCTCTGTACCTTACTCACCTGTACATGAGCAGGCTACAGAGCGATATATACACACACACTCATGTGACATACAAACACAATGTTTATATACATGCATTACATAAGTAAACTAAAGATTTTCATATTTGATATCACCAAAACCATCTAAAGAGGTCAAAAACAGATTTTTCCTTTTAAATCAAGGTTAGACTCTTGTTTTTTTTTTCACAGAGTGAGAAGTAAGGGATTATTTTATTGTATTCTTCATTATCCGATCAATAAGACATCACAGTCATAATGTAAATATGAGGGCACTAGGACCCTGCATGCTGCAATGGAGTAACCTGGTGGCAGCAATGCTGTAACCTTAACGACTTTTCAGGTGCCTGGAGCAATTTTTCTTTTTTTTAAAAAAACCTAATGACTATTCCTGTTCTGTTGAGAGACTCTGGTGACATGAAGACACATTTTCCATGCACGTTGCCAATGCACTCTGCAAGATTATGCACTATACAACATACAGGTACAATAAGAAGAAAAAACTAAAACCAAAAATGACCATGATTGGAAATCCAAAGTTGATGGCTGTTGGATACAAGGCAGGGATTGCACTAACAGGACAGATCAGCTACAGAGAGGTAAATGCATTAAATCTCTCAGCAAAGTTAATTATTAACCCTTAAAGGAGAGAATTCCGGTTTTTAACACTTTTAGCCCATTTTCTGTAGTGTCCAGGATGAAATTGAATGATCGACACCAAAATTTTGACAATTGGTCCTGTCTCTGCTATTTGGCTCATGCAGAATCCCGCCCTGGTTGCTTCAGAATGGCTTTCATAGTGCATGGACATTATCGGACATGCACTATGGAAGCCATTCTGGAGCAGCCAGGGGGGGATTCTGCATGAGCCAAATAGCCCGACACAGGAGCAATTGTCAAACTTTTGGTGTCGATCATTCGATTTCATCCTGGACACTACAGAAAATGGGCTAAAAGTGTTAAAAAACCGGAATTTTCCTTTAACACAATGTACTTTATTATGCTGTTATATTCAGTGATAGAATAATGTCACTTCTCATAAAGAGTAACCAATGGTGACCGCTATACACTGCAAAAACGATAAAGAAATAAGTCAACGTTTTTAAATTAAGTGTATTTACCCTCCCTGTCAGTAGATAAATAAGATTATTTGCCAATGGAGTGAGTATTTCTACTCTTAAAATAAGATAATTAGATAATATGCACTTGAAATAAGACAAAGCAATAGTTTTTTCTTATTTTAAATGTAAATTGTCTCGTTCGATTGGCAAAGTTTTACACTTACCTCCTCAATTCAAGCAAAAATTCATTTATTTTAAGAAAAAAACGACTATGAGATTTCAATTTCTTCCAGTGTATTACCGATATTTTCAGATGAGCTGATGCACGGTTCTTGCTAGTGGTAGAGATTATAAAGTAAAGCAAATAGATTCGGAATAGCGGAAGATTAGCTTATATACAAACAGGATACAACAAGTGGAGATTTGTTTTGTATCTATTTTTTTTGGTTTAATCTCTGCATACTTTTCAGGGAAAAGGTTACTGGAAAAACTATCTAGAAATAAGTTAAAAACCCTAAATTAAGTGTATTTACCCTTAATTTGAGTAGGTAAGGTAGATAGTTTGCCAATAGGATGAAATATTTTTACTCTTAAAATAAAGAAATTAGATAATATACACTTTAAATAAGAAAACACAATTGCATTGTCTTATTTTAGAGGTGTAAATTATCTTGTTCCCATTAAGCAAAATGCTCTTTTACCTCCTCAATCCAAGAACAAATACACTTATTTTTAGAAAAATTACAGATTCAAAATTATAGATTAAATCAAAACTATCATTCAAACAATTAGAAGAAAGTTCTCAAAGTTTACCTGTCTATACAAACTATTTAGAAATGCCTTAAAACACTTTTATCAGTACCTTTGTAGTAAGGTAATTTAATACTATGGTTCTTATGTTTGTCTGTAAAGATTAAATAACTCATGAAATGATTTAAATCATCATATATTATGTGTTATTTCTTTACTTTGTGTCTCTTTCGTCATATCTCTTGCTCATACACATCTTCCTGTTTCCCCTCCATCTCGTCACCCTCCCTCATCCCTCCATCCACCTCTCTGATTG
>JAGKQL010000067.1:7478697-7490224 GCA_018398635.1 Cyprinodon brontotheroides | reverse complement strand
TGGCCCGTCTATCACCAACATAGGCCAATCAGCTAACCAGTATTTTCACCCCTTCCCAAAATTACTTCAACGGAAGGTTTCCAGATGGATATGCGGAGCAAATCCATCTGGGGGAGTCAGGTTAGAAAGAGACACAAATAAACACAGAATCACTGGGCCAGAGGTAACTTTTATGAGTCAGAAAAAAAACAAAAATTTGAGTGAGCAAGAGTTCTTTTAGTGGATCCATGCAGGAAAAAAACCCCAAACAGAATGTCAGAGGTCAGGATGTACTTCTTTAGTGGAAAAAAAAAACAGAAATGTAACATACATATTATGGCAGCATAGACGATGTGCAGTAGGTCAATCTTATATTAGCTGACCACCTGACACTTTCTTAGTAGAAAGAAAAGAAAACAGAGAAAACCTGATAAGTTATTGCAAGAAAAAGCTTTATGGTTGCATCCAGGAATTAGACACAAGTAAATCTAAAGGAAAGAAATACCATAAAAAAAAGTATTCAAAGTGCACAGTTAAAAAAAAACAGGTTTTAAAAATGTACAGTAACAACCTGGTTTTACTCTAAATAGAGTATAAATCTGAGGCGTAAATCTGCTCAAGTGTTGGAGTTAACCTTATAATGTCAAAATGTATCATATTTGATACAGCACGGTTTCTGAAATGTTTTATGCTTGACACCAATCTTTTGCATAATTTTAATGGTAAAAACTTGCCTTTAAATCCCACAAATAGCGAATCCCAGATGAAAACCGGATGCAAACAGCCAGTAGAAGACTACACATGTAAAAATAATGGACTTATAGCGTTGAAATAAATTATTAATATCAAAAATGTATTTCTGTTTTTTCTTTTTACATATTTCCGTTAAAAGGCCGTAATAAGAAAACTCAAACACGTGGAAGAGGTGGTTTTCTGTTTTGTTTTGCATTCTTGGATTGGGCTTTAAAGGGTTAATAGTGAGTGAAAAACTTTTACTCTGTATGGTGTTGATTACCCGACAGTCTCTGTGATCTTCTGGATTTTGACACCAAAATTAGTGAAATTAACTCTGAAAAGTTGACACTGGCTATAGAGTAAGTTTTACACTCATTTGGAGTGGGACCACCTGAAACAGACTTATATTTAACTCTGTTGGTGTTTTTACTGTGTGTTCAAATGATTCCAGGAAAGACAAACAGCAGAATAAAACAACAAAATAACAAAAAGTTGAATCGATTTACCCGCACCCTGAGATCCGGACCAAAAGAAAATAATATGAAACCTGTTTCTGGTTGAATAGTTGCCACTTTCAGCATTTAAAATGACAACAAAATATTCTGCAACATGTTTAGAAACTGGTACGACATTGGAACCAAGTATGACTGGACAGAAATCCACAGGAACGTCATTGGTTCTCCTTTATCTGAACTACAGCATCATTTACTAGAGTCGTCATTTATATTTTAGTGGAGAATGATTTTACACGCATAAAAATGAACTATACATAATCAGTGACATATCCGTAGAACCATAGTGACAGATGTGTCAGAGTCACTGTAGACACCCAACGCTTTAACACACATCTGCCCTGTTTACCATAAGTTCACTGAACATGTATAGTATGTTTAAAACACGCCGTTTATTCTGCAATTACAGTGCTGGAAAATCAGAGAGGGATACAGCTCCAAATGGCACAGGTAGAGCTGAAATGTCAAAGAAATTTGTCAAGCTTGTTACAAGCCTTCTCCCAGCGGCTCCTCTTGGCAGCCGGCTCGGAGCACCTCTGTCACACCGAGTGAGTCATCACTAAATAAATAAAGGTAAAACACGGCAGAAGCAGCTACGCTTCACTGGAGAGGCTGAATCGGGGAGAAGTGAGCACTCATTGAGGGGAAACCACCAGAGGTGATAACACTGTTCATTTCTGCCTGCCTAACTCGCCAGAAGACGGTTCATTGGCTAATGCTCTGTGATAATACACTGCGTTCAGACACGGAGATTTATGTGCTACAGGGAGGTCAGAGGGCAGCAGAGGGGAGAAATCATTACAGACGCTGACCCACACCAACAGATGATTACCGTCCCAATGACACCACGTTGATCCAAGTGGAACAATTAGCTCCATTACTAACACTGGGCTGCTAAGTACCGTAATTGCTGCTGATTTAATGTATAAAAACACACAACAATGGTGGGTGAAGAAGAGGAAGAACTTAGGTTTTATTTTTACAGAAGTGATACTTCTTTTTCATATTTCATAGATTAATTCAATTCAGTTTAATTATATAGAGCCAACTCAAAACACATGTCCCTTAGATACTTTTTCCACTGTGGTTTTCTTGAGAAAACGAGTTAATTTTCTCATTATCTTAAGATAACAAAAGCCGTTTTCTCGTCAATACGAGATGATGGGATTTATAAGTATAAGTCATGGCAGCCAAAGTGACATTTTTTAAAATAATCCTGTGTTTAACATTTAGGTAACGAGACAACGTTGTTGGTTTGATGATTTGCTTCCACTTCTGATTCATAAGGAATTAGCTTATTAGCCTTAGCCTCCTAGTGTTACGCCTGTAACAGGTATAAGATGCATTAACCCCCAAAATGAGTCCAGATTAAAGTTTTTCATTAAAAAAGCAGAGTTGTTTCTACTGTAACCCAGGCAATCCATTATCTTATTATCTCGAGAAAACAATTAATGGTTTAACCGTGATAACAAGATAGTTATGTCATTATCTCGAGAAAGCAAAGGGTAAAAAAAAAGTCGAGTATGACCGCTCTCGCTTCCGTACTTTACAGTTCACCAGATCATCCAGTCAAACTGATTCAAAGTTTTCTATCTAAGGAAAACCAGCTGATTGCATCGACTCATTGACTCAAATGCAATCCCTCACACTAAGCATGCTTGTAGCGAGAGTGGAGAGGAAAACTCCCTTTTAACAGGAGAAACCTCCAGCAGAACCAGGCTCAGTGTGAGCCGCCATCTGCTGAGGCATACCCACTGGGGTTCAAGGAGACAGAAGCAGAGATACAAAAAGCAGCTGTAAAGTCAGCACCTGTGATAAAAATTGTTTTCTAATTAAAATGCAATCCATATTTTTGCTTTTTATTAGAAATTCATGACTTCCTGTTTCCCCCGGTGACGATAAAAAGTTCTCTTAGCCTTCAAAAATAAGAAACACCAGAGAACCTGGCATTCATGTAAGTAAGAGCAATTATTAAGAAGCTTATAACAACTGGAACCATGACAACCAGTTGACCTGGTACTTAGTGAGGAGGACAGCTAAAGAGCCCAAGAACTATACACCAAAACTATTCAACTAAACACCAAGTCTCCATAACAACCCCTAGACATCTTTCTACAAATGCAAATATAAACAGGTGGGGTCCGTCAATATTTAGTGGGACATATACTGGATGAGACTGATATGTTCAGTGACAAACTTCGTTTATGGATAAAATAAAGACAGAATACATAGATAAGGCTTTGAAGCATGGTGGTGGACTTTACTGGACATTACCTGACATCAAAGGGATCCATCCATCCATCCATTATCTGACACGCTTGTCCCGAGTGGGGTCACGAGGGGTGCTGGTTCCTATCTCCAGCAGTCAATGTGGCGAGAGGCGGGATCCACCCTGGACCGGGTGCGCCAGTCCATCGCCAGGAGCAACACAGAGACAAACAGGACACACAACCATTCACGCACACACTCACACCTAAGGACAATTTAAAGAAGCCAATTAACCTAACAGTCATGTTTTTGGACTGTGGGAGGAAGCCGGAGTACCCGGAGAGAACCCACGCATGCTCAGGAGAACATGCAAACCCTGGGCTGGGAATCAAACCCAAAACCTTCTTGCTGCAAGGCCACAACAAAGGGATATTTAAATTAAAAATCTGGTAAAATCAAAGCTTTCTATGGGAGAAACAACAGGGAAAAGGGGTTTTTGTTCTAATCATTGACATCAAATCTACAACAATTTAGTTGACATTTGAGGGAATCTCACTGAAACCATTCTCAGATAAAATCTAAAAGTTAGGATGAAGACCAGTATAACTCCCATTCATCAGCCCGGAAGAGGATCTGTGATGCTGTGGGTCTATTTCTCTTTAAAGGAAAATTCGGTTTTAACACTTTTATCCCATTTTCTGTAGTGTGTCAGGATGAAATCGAATGATCGACACCAAAATTTTGACGATTGGTCCTGTCTCTGCTATTTGGCTCATGCAGAATCCCCCTGGCTGGGCTGTTTCAGAATGGCTTCATAGTGCATGTCCGATAATGTCCTTAAAACAACCTTACGCGTTCTTTTTTTAAAATATGCTACTCACCGGGTCGTCAGCGCTGTTCAATGGCGTTCCAAAAAGTTTTGTGAAGAAAAACGTTCCTGTCTTGTTTTATTTAGCATTTTGTAAATCCCAGAACTATTTTTTCCCATACATCACAACCGCTTATAAACTTCCGCTTCCTGTTCGAATCTGAAGCGTTGCACACTCCAGACCATTAGTTGGCGGCGGTATCCTCTACCGTCAAACTCAAAGTCCAATATGTACTCCTCAAGAATCCACCTTTAAAGTATTCCATTTTTCAGAGTTTTAAAGTGTTTAACAGAGGCGTTAGCACCTCGGCGTCGGAGTACACAGAGAGTGAAGCAGAAACACTTGGGCCTTGCGAAAAAGACTACAACTAAGCGTAACAGGCCCCATTTCCGTTTCTCCGGTTCTGCATGAGCCAAATAGCAGAGAACGGGACCAATTGTCCAAAATTTTTGAGGTGTCGATCATTCGATTTCATCCTGGACACTACAGAAAATGGGCTAAAAGTGTGTAAAAACCGGAATTTTCCTTTAAATGATCCCAGGAATATTGGCAAGAAAGACATTTGGTGTAAGAGTCTAAAAATAAAGGATAAACTGTTTTGTATAGGAGAGGATCTGTGATGCTGTGGGCCTGTTGCCCTTATAAAGGAGCCCTGTTAGACTTTCCTTTTCCACCATTACAAAGACTTAAAGTTCATCAAAATTGACTGGAGCTTATCTTAGACTTTTTTTTTGGGCAACAAAAGACTGCGAGTAGAGAAAGTGGAAAACAAGTGTTTAGCACGGTGGAGGTTGTGTGATGCTGTTGGATCCCTTTTACACTAAAAGGCCCTGAGAATAAAGTGAGAGTGGCAACTGATAATATGAGGTTGTTGGCTCTTCTTAGAAAGAGCAAAACAGAAACGATTAACCAGAGGCAGCCTTCTTCCAAAATGAACAAACTTTAAGTTTTCCCATCTTGTTCCAAAGTGTTTCTCCCTGCTGCCTCTTTTACATCCTAATAAGCAAATCTGGCTCAACTGGAGCGCAGTTCCAGTTGAGTTGAGAGGGAACAGCGGCGCGATGGCTACAGGCAGGTCAACGGGTTAATCACACTTGACTTGGAGCTCATTGCGATTGTCTGGGCCACTTTAGACGTCGAGCGCGGACCCTTTCAGCGGAAATCCCATTAACCTGGCAAAAAGACCATTTAAACACGGTGACTGGAGAACTGATTAGGTCCAATCTTTGATTCCTGCTAAGCAGGGCATGATGCTCCACCAGAGCATGCCGTCTGATACCGAGGAATCTTTGCAGCCTTCTGCAGGCCTGTATAGGAAAACATTGAGAATTATGTCTAAACAACATCTCTACTGCTTAATAAGTCTTTTCTGAAAGGTGTTTCAGTGCTAGTGTGCAAACAAAAGGTAGGTTCATGCAGAACCAGGGCATTCTTCTGCTGTTTCTGAGCCATCTGCTTTGAGAGTCATTGTCATGGTGAATGACAAAGATCTGAATCATCGTCGTAGCTGCAGGGTCTGGGGGAATTTGGATGTTAATAGGGTTGATTGGAGCTAAAGGAAGGGAATAGTTTGGTTCTTTAGGAGAAATAATCTCATCACGTCGATAGGGGCGTACAGAGATGCAGACAAGATGGAAGAAGCAAAGAAGTAAAAGTTCTACTCAAGACCAGAAGTGCTGACAGAAGTTTTCACATCACATCTCTGTAAGTTGGTTGATGCCTCAGAGTGTGCAAGGTCCATAGTTCAGTTTGCAAAGATGGTGAAATGTCTCATTTAAATTCCTGCTTTGGCCTACTTCATCAAAAGACTGCAGGGTAAAATGAAGGCTTATAAAAGATGAAATGTTCAGATATTAACGGTGTGAAAAGAAGTGACATGGGCTCTGCTTTTAGAAAACCATCACCAATAATGAAATTTTGTTAGACGTGAAATTTCTTCAATTTTACATGCAGTTTTTTTTTTAAGAAGGCAAGGGAAAAACTTTCTAAAGTTTTAAGGTTTGCAAAAAAATAGATCTGTGAAGCACTTTTTAAACTTTCCCTTCCTTAAAAATGTCAAAAGTTTAAAAAGAAAGAACACATTGCAACAAGGCTATTGTTTAAAGTGGTGCAGTGGGCAGCATATATTTCAATTCAATTTATTTATATATTGCCATTTCGCAACATGTCACCTTAAGGCATTTTACAGAGATGATTCAACCAGTTTATACAGTAAAAGTTTCCTATCTAATGAAAACTAGCAACATCAACTCCTCACACTGAGCATGCATACAATGACAGTGGAGAGGAAAAACTAAATTTTTACAGGAAGAACCTTCAGCAGAATTTGTGTGTTATTAAATTATCAAAACTTTTCATGTTTAAATGCTGCAAGCATAGTAAACTGGAAGGAGTATTTCACAGTTCTATGAATGCAGTTTCCGTTAGATAGCTATAAGCTTGTTAGCACGTATGATGCTAACTGCATACATACTGCTAACCCAATGTTAGCTTCTGTGCCCTCTTTTGTGCCCCTTTAATACAATAAAGTCCCCAAAACCTATTATTTGATAATTTCTACTTATGTTGTCGCCAATAAAATAACAGAAACAATTTACCAGAAAATAACACGAGCACAAAAACACAAGTTCAGTAAAACTAATCGTTTTTTAGATATTTCATGTTTAAATGCTGCATTATATAAAACTGGATGGTTTATTTCACAGTTCTATGAATGCAGTTTCCTTTAGATAGCTATTAGCTTGTTAGCACGTATGATGCTAACTGCATACATACTGCTAACCCAATGTTAGCTTCTGTGCCCTCTTTTGTGCCCCTTTAATACAATAAAGTCCCCAAAACCTATTATTTGATAATTTCTACTTATGTTGTCGCCAATAAAATAACAGAAACAATTTACCAGAAAATAACACGAGCACAACAACACAAGTTCAGTAAAACTAATCGTTTTTTAGATATTTCATGTTTAAATGCTGCATTATATAAAACTGGATGGTTTATTTCACAGTTCTATGAATGCAGTTTCCTTTAGATAGCTATTAGCTTGTTAGCACGTATGATGCTAACTGCATACATACTGCTAACCCAATGTTAGCTTCTAAGCCCTCTTTTGTGCCCCTTTAATGCAATAAGGTCCCCAAAACCTATTATTTGATCATTTCTACTTATGTTGTCGACAATAAAATAACAAAAACGATTTACCAGAAAATAACACGAGCACAACAACACAAGTCCAGTAAAACTAATCGTTTTTTAGATATTTCATGTTTAAATGCTGCAGCATATAAAACTGGACGGATTATTCGACAGTTCTATGAATGCAGTTTCCTTCAGATAGCTATAAGCTTGTTAGCACGTATGATGCTAACTGCATACATACTGCTAACCCAATGTTAGCTTCTGAGCCCTCTTTTGTGCCCCTTTAATACAATAAGGTCCCCAAAACCTATTATTTGATAATTTCTACTTATGTTGTCGACAATAAAATAACAAAAACGATTTACCAGAAAATAACAAGAGCACAACAGTAAAACTAATAGTTTTTTACTCATCTAGATATTAGCAAATGATCTGCTATTGCTTTGAATCTGTACATCATGTTAGTCCTAGCTTTGCTATGTCGCCAATTTATTTTATTACCGTATTTTCGCGACTATAAGGCACAAATAAAGTCGTTTTATTATGTTTTTAAGTGAGAAAGTCCACCTAAAAACTTAAAATTGCAGTCTATCTAGATTACCATCCCACCTTCCAATATTATTTCTGTCGGAGCTGCTCAGAGCCCCCACATACCAGCGGCGTCTGCTGTCGACAGTAGAATCCCATTCAACAGCAGCCTCTGGCGAGGGTAGCCTACTACCGGCGGTTCACCGCAGCTGCTGATAAGGTGTTTTTCATCTAAAATAATCTAATCTGCAGGCACCAGGATTTTCCTTAATAAGCGAACATATTCTGCCGCAGAATTTCTGCATTTTAAGTTAATTTATCGTCAATAAACTGTTGTTTCAGAGGAGCCGATCACAGTGCTGTGTCATCAGCGATGTGTCTGTCTCACGACCAGCTCCCAGGTTTGGTCAATACTTTTGTAATAAATACATGAATAAAGCACAATCGCATACTCAGTTTTGCTCCTGCTCGATTTTTCATCGCGAGTAGAGGTATTTAAGCGTAGTAAGGAGTTAATATGTACGGTTATATAAAACCCGCCCTATAATCCGGTGCGCCTTATGTCTGTGTTAAATCAACATATTCTCATTATCAGTTAATATGAAATCGTACGAAAGTTATGCACAGTATTTTTGTACATTTTTGGCGTTTTCACCGAAAACAGATCGATGTTTATCGCCCAGCCAGACCAGACGAAAAAAGCGAATCAGCGAACAGAGGTAAAACTGGGAAAAACAGTGCAAAATTACTTCTTGATGTCTGTCACTAGCTTGCTTGCATTTTTTGTATCTTAGGGTTAGGGTTAATTGTATGTTAAATTCTATGTTATTGAATGATGCGCATTAATGGTGCGTAAGGATATCTTGTCTCGAGGCAAGGCGTAAAAATACGACGAAAAAAACATCAAAAACGTACGAAATTGCTGTGCATAACTTTTAGATGCGATTTCACGAACTGATAATGAGAATACACTGGTTAAATACAGTAATGGCACACATAACTTTGACTGCGCCTTTTAGTACGATGGTGCGCCTTATGGTCGTAAAAAATACGGTAATTTCATTTCATCTAGCGTAACCACTTCGAGAGACCAGGCTATAAGCTGTTAGCGCTACAGGCTGTTCATGTTGTTTTACTTAAACATCCATTAAAAGTTGGCGAATAGGAGAGGCCCTCCTTGTGTGGTTCAGGAAAATCTAAAACAAGGCTTGTTCAGGTCCTCTTAAATCTATTAGGACATTGTTTGATCATTTTTTAAAATGTTTTCTTCATACAAGGAGTCATAAAACTGACTTGGAGGTAAAATTTCTTAACATAAATAACATGTTTTGCACCACAGATATCAGAAGTGTCTCACTAAGGAGAAGTAGCTAGTAGGAGCTTAATGCAAACCCGTATCTACAGGTGGGGAAGTATGCATTAGTGCACAATTAACATCTCCATTCCTAGGTTTGTATGTTCAGTCCAATTAGAGCACACTGTAAGCTTCTCCCTCTGTACATAATCAAAGCAGTGAGGGGGAGGAGGGATGCTTCCACTCTGACAGCCCGGACTGCTGGGATGGGCGCCCGCCAAGCTGCTGCTAAATATACACTGGGGTCAGTCCCTGGCAGTTCGTAGCCTTTGTCAGAGCTGAGCCTCAGGTTTTCTGATAAAACGGCTTTCTGCTTACTGAAGTCAAGTGACAGTTGTGACAGGGGAGAGGTCGTGGGTTGGAGGGTGCCGCAGTGTATGCTCGCCAGGAGGACCTGACCTGTCGGACGTTGATAGGCACCCAGCGATGGAGGGGGCGGGAGTTGTCACGGAGGCCCCTAGACGTCCAGCTTGAAAGGACCAAGGTTGACCTGCTCTTTCCTGCCTGGGATTATATAGTCCTTTGTGTGAAACATAAAAAAAAATTCAGCTTGTATCAGTCTTTTTACGTATATCCTCTCCTCAACAATCCAATGCTTGTGTAGAGTAACTGATTAAATATTTCTCTGCTAATAGACTGGTTGATTGACAAGAAAATAATCATCCCCCGTTTTGATAATTCATTTTGAGAGTTATCAAAACTGAAGAAGTCAACAATCCGGTCCAATTTATTTGACTGACAAGCGGCGCAACACAAGTCATACAGATTAGATTTTATAGCAGACGGTTTTTGCAGAGCGAACACATTTCCCTCTGTGTGTGTGAGTGTCAGCAGAGCATTGATGAACTCAGCACAATGCTGAATGGGACTGTTTTGGCAGCTTAGACAGCGAGGCCGAACCTGCGGGTCAGAGATAAACGCCCCTCTCTGCTCAGAGCCGGCAAGAGGACGTCCCATCAGAGACAAGGGGGAAGACTGAGGACGCATGAGCTTTAACGCTAAAGAGTCTGAGGCGAATTAGACCATATGAGCGATTACAGCATAGTTTTAGGCGAATGCTGTTTGTGCAGTTTTATCTTCTGTCGTTTAATATGTTACATTTCAGGCTAAAAAAGGTTTATTCATTAGTAGTTGTTAACTTTTAGAAACCGTTTGTACAACGAAACTCAACATATTTGCAAGGGAAGTTGCAGCTTTAACAGTCCGAACAACAGAAAGAGTTTTAGGGAATTTGGTGGAGTCTGAAAACATCTTAAAAACTAAAATCTGGAAATATTGTTACAGGTTATGAACCAGTGTAGTAGATTTATATTCACTTTGCTTTTCCAAGGCCCAATTGTCATGATCTTGGCGCAGATATCTGGTCTGATTACTCATTTTTATCAACTGCTTATCTCCGCCCAGTTCTCCATACCGTTCATCTGATCCACCTGCTTCAGTCTCTATTTAACCAGCCTTCGGACCAGTCATCAGTGCCAGATTATTTCGGGCCTGTGGTGAGAGTTCTCTAGTGTACCTGTGTTTTCTGATTGCCTGCTCCTGACCCATTTTGCCTTTGGCCGTCCTAGCTTGCCTGTCCCCCATTCCAATCGGTCTGCTGACCTGTCTTCGGACTCCTGCTGGATTTCAGCCTGTCTGTGAACCGAACCTGGAACTGTTTCCCGACTGGATGCTTTCCCTTCAGCACCTCTTCAAATCTCTGATTTCCTGCCTATCCTCTGACCTCTGCGACATCATAGCCTCCTGAGACCATCCTGATCGCGAAGCTTTCAAGATTTCACCAACATAATCAGTCTGGAGACTCTCCGTTGAAGAAAATTTGGAGCCGTTCACCAAATCGAACGTCCAATCAGCGTTGGCTTTGAGGGGTTGAGGTGTGACGCAACTTAAAGCGTGACAGTTCAGTCTAAAGAATATGAGCGCTTCAGCCGATGAAACTAGCGCTAGCATGGCTATCGAGAAAGTTTTATCGAATTACAGAGTATTTCTTCTTCATCGGAAAGAAGAGCAAAAACACTGCTCTGGAGGCTTTTCTCAGAGGGCAAGATGTTTTTGCTCTTCTCTAATTGAAGCGGTAAGTGAGCTTGATCTATCAATTGGCTCCTCTTCATCGTCGCTCTGTTACGTCATATGCTTCGTTGATCTGATTGGTTTATTTGGCCCGTCTATCACCAACATAGGCCAATCAGCTAACCAGTATTTTC
>JAGKQL010000067.1:7422417-7458868 GCA_018398635.1 Cyprinodon brontotheroides | reverse complement strand
CCATCCATGGTTGATCCATCCATCCATCCATCCATCCATCATCCATGGTTGATCCATCCATCCAAATATCCATCCATGGTTGATCCATCCATCCATCCATCCATCCATTGATCCATCCATCCATCCATCCATCCATCCATCCAATCCACCCATCCATCCATCCATCCATCCATCCATGCATTGATCCATCCATCCATCCATCAGTTGATCCATCATCCCATCCATCCATCCATCCATCCATCCATCCATCCGCACCAATCCATCCATCCATCCATCCATCCATCCATCCATCCCATCCATCCATTCATCCATCCATCCATTTTGTTCTTTCTTATCCCACAGTCTCGGGTCTACTCCACTTCTCTCTGTAACCTCGGCCTCAAGCTACAGCTTCCAGCCTGTTGTTGGTTTCTGTTGGTGTGTTCGGTTCTCCATCACTCACTTCGACACATATCGGCTGCTCTTCTTTCTAACTGATTCTAAACAGCATGCCATCACTGACACCCCTTATCACTACTTCATTATTCCCTCTACCATGATTTATTTTACAGCCTACAGACTGCCTGCACTCCTCCGCATGAGCCCCAAGCCGACCCCGTTCCCACCACCGGTGCCCTTGACCCATGTTTATACATGTATGACTTGGGTTGAGTTTTGTACACAATAAACAAAGGGTATTTTGACACGGCATCAAAGCACACCTAGGGATGTGAGGAGAAAGAAAGATTAAAAAGCGATTTGTCGGTGTAGGAAAAAAATCCACATAAAATAGCGAGTTGTGCGGGGAAATGTGTGGAAATATCACCAACCTTTTACAGTAAGGGTCCGATTTTTTTTTAGGCAGTAATGTAGTTACTGAAGTTCAAAACTATAGTTATAGTTGTAAAGATTCAGGATGTGCAGAGTAAGTAAAAAAACATTACAAACTTTACAAACTGACC
The DNA here is from genome assembly GCA_018398635.1 of Cyprinodon brontotheroides. Lineage (NCBI taxonomy): Eukaryota > Metazoa > Chordata > Actinopteri > Cyprinodontiformes > Cyprinodontidae > Cyprinodon > Cyprinodon brontotheroides. The sequence goes on along the minus strand of JAGKQL010000067.1, from coordinate 7,457,927 downwards.
TTTTAACACCTTAAAGAGTTGATTTTTAATAAAAATCACCGTAAAAAGCAACAACTATGAACCAATGGGAAGCGGCTTTGCCAGCCTGGGAGAAAACATCTCCACCAGCCTTACTGTATTTACAAGCCATGGTTGCTCTCCATTACTGGTGGTGTGAAACTAAACTTCAAATCAAATTTTCCACTCCGGTTTGGACCAACGAAAACAAACTAAAGGTGTGCGTGTATTGTAGCTTTATTTAAGATAAGAGGGAAATCGGCGGTGGAATAATCAGCGTTTTCCACGGGCCATTTGCTTGATTGTGTTACTGCTGCTGAGTATTTTTTTTTATTTTCTCAATGCAACCAGCAAGGACTGGGCTGTAAACATGGGAACATTCTTTTAGTCTGGGAGTAAAAGATCATAATCTGAGTTTTTTTGGTGGTGTGAAACCTGCAAAAGTGTAAAAAAAATGTGTCCCCATCATAACCAATATGGAGCTAAAAGACTGTGAGTGAATGTGATAAGGCGAACAAAGTGCACACACATCTACACAAGGAGTACTCAATATAACAGAGAAAATGTAATTTCAAAGAGTGAGGTTACTTGATAAACCCTCTGTTAGCTGGCCTTCTTCTTTACGGTGTTTTGCATCAATTCTTGGAAAAGCATCCACCTTTTTCCCATGGCGAACACAACATTTCATAGCGAAAAGCCCATTATGTCCAAGTAAATAAAGAACCCGTCAAAGTTTTTCTGTCTTATTTATGCTGAGCTACTCGCCGGAAACAGAAGCGGTATATTTCACACAGCCACATGCGATATAAAGCTGCACAAAGGTCAGCATCATCTGTCTTCACAAGGCATTACGGTGAAAGATCTTTTCTGGATTCTAACGTGGGACGGATGGCTCGCTCCGCAAAAGGTCCCGACCATAAATAGATTCCTATATGAGGACGCAACAAGGGAGAGAGTTAAAAGTCTGGCATTGGCTTTAAAGATGAAACCAGACGGCGTGATGGCAGAGATAAGGTAGCCTGACAAGTCTCCACAGACAGATTAAACTTATAAGAGCTGATTCTTTTGTTTTTAGTTGACTGCTGGATGTGCCACACTCATAGAGATGGAAGAGTCATAAAATTCAAGACTCAGTAAAAAAATAAACATCTTGAGAAAAAATTTTTAGAAAATACATAAGAAAACTGGCAAAAATACAAAAAAATGCATAAAATAATAAACCAATTAAAAGACAATAAATCAACAAATCCAAAGAAATCCAGAGTTGGACGATAAGTTCTTTGAAGATTTTTCTTAATTGCATGTTTTTTTTTGTTTGTTTCATCATGTTTATCTAAGCAATAGATTTAGTAAAATCTTCTCATTTTCTCTATTTTTTAAATAATGAATTATAAAATACATAACAGATGTTATTTATCAATCTAAGCAAAAGTTACGCTAGTTTCTTGGTTTTAATTATTCCATTTGTACCATTGTTCTTTCATGTTTAGTTTTTCTATAATCACATGGACGTATTTCTCAGCAGTTTTAGTTCAATTTCTGATGCCTATTTAAAGAGTCATTGACCGACTGATAACATACTCCCTAGAAAAGCATGAATTAGAGAAGAGCCGCCTGTTGACTATAGAAAAGCTGCAGAGAACAACTCCGGTGCAGGAGGAGTGTTGGGAAAAAAGTTCCCATTGAATGAAAGCTACTGCAGATTTGCTAAAGAATGCAAAAATGAAAATTTAAGGAAAGGTGCTCTGGAAAGACGGAACCAAAACTCAACATTTTAGCCAAGAAGAAAAAAGGCCATGAGGAGGAAAGCTATTGAGACACTATCTTTTCTGTGATACATATTGGTGGCAAAATCATGCTGAGCTAACAGGATAGTTTGGACTGAAGAAAATCTTTATTAGAAGCCAGACTGAGCTTTGCCCTGTCATGCAAAATCACACAAAAAAGTTCCTAAAAACCAAAGAGTGTAAATACTTCTCATTAAGTTTTTTTTTTTTACTTCTTCCAGTGAGTTCTTAGTTCATTGTGGGATGCCATCAGAGGGAACAACTCATCGAAAACATCCAAAGTTAGACCTTACCTTTCACATTTCAACTGACATCTTGTAATATTTAAGAGCAATGGCACTTGTTCTAGTGATCCTTGGGTTGTTTCACTGCTAGAAGAGGGACAGCCACGATTTAGCTGTGGGTCTCGATATGGCGGAGGCGGCGAGAAAGTGGAAAAACGCGAGGGGCAAGTTTGTGAGACATAGGAGGGACTTGAGGGCGAAAAAGAGCGGGCATCCAGGTGGAAAAAGGGTCCTAGCGTTCTCGCGCAACTCGCTCTTCTAGCTGCTCCAACTTCACGAGTCGTTTTCCAGAATGGCGGTCATACAAACAAAACCAAAAGGTACCAAACAGGAAATATGGATAGCGTAGAGCAGATGTAGATTTGACCAATCAGAAGCCTCCTGTCTGTGGCACTGTCTGCGGGCACCTACAATTTTGGAGAGGGGCATCAGAGTGTCTGCAGTAGGGCGAGGGTCATATCTGCGTAAACTTCGACACACATGTAGGCAACCTGGTTTCTGAGTATAAATCAGCCTTAATGAGTGTTGACTTTCCTTCCAGCCAAACTTTAAACCATTCTAGAGCACTTGACCGTACAACCATGTATCCCACCATCGCTGGTTGTCCAAGACAGCATGTCTTCCTGAGACTCTCAATTCCGTTGATTCTGGGGTATTCCAAGGCCAGAGGGGAAATAAATGCATTATAAGTCAATATTTGGACACATCTCATTCAATGGGTTGTCTTTATTTCATTAATACCTCTGAAAACTCCTTCTAGAGTGGTGGAACCCCATATTAGGTGACGACTGAAATAATTTCAATACCTGTGAGTTCTTTACTATATATTTGCGATGTACAAAGTACTGAAAACAAGGGAATGCCAATGAATGTCAAAGAGGGTACAGACATTCATCTGGTTGTATAGGTATGGACCTTAGTAAGTTGTGGGGGAGTTTAAAGGTCTTCTTGCAGTGCGTTATGCCTGGAAACTTTCTAGAATCACTATATCTATGGTCCCTAAGCCAGATAGCCATTCTTCCATGTCTATTTCTATGAATGGTACGACCTAGATCGGCATTTAAGGGGAAACCTGGCAGAGTCTACCTACATCAGTTTTACATTTTTGCTCCTGTGCCACCAGAGCACATTCCTGCAGAACAAAAGCAGCAGCAAACAACGTCGTACTTGACATGGTGACAAGAGTTTGGTGGGGGTTGGCTGCTGGTATACCCAGCTTGGCATGCACTGCATTAAGCAGTCCATGCAAAGTGTTTACAATAAGTCTGTGGGCTTTATTGTCTCATAAATGAGGACAGCAAATCACCTGGCGAGGGGAGGAGAAAGGTCCCAGAGTGGAAAGGCTTTTGTTTTGGGGGTTGGGTGGGTGGCAGACCTTTTTCCTGTCGCCTTCCCAGGAAAGAAAGGTACTTTTTTGTTGTTATTAAACCCACAGTCATTAGTCTGCGATGAAGAAAAAAAAAACATGAGGCCCTTTGCGGGACCTGAACCTTTTCAAATGCGAGCGCGCCTTTTGTTTTTGCAACCCTGTCAAGAACGGTCACCTAATTAGACCTGATATCTCTGGCCAAAGAGATCCCGTTTGTTAATGGCTCTTTACTGAATTTTCTTAATGAGTTTAGATGGCCATTGTGTAGAGGGGAGCTCCTCTAAGACAAGAGCGTTTTCAAGCAAACGCACACACACATGCATGCTCACACACACACACACACACAATAAAAACAAGAGGAGTGAAATGAGGGAGAAGATTGAGCAAAGATAGAGGGGAGCTGACATGACAGTGGGCTAAATCGGAAAGGTGTAGTGAGAGCTGCGAGCGTTATGTGTGGAATCAAGGCAGGGTCATTAAGGCGCAACAAAAGCGAGTGCTGGCGTACCCAGGGGCCTGCTTTCTACCCGGCTGCGCATTGTGTCAGCCCTTGTTGGCAGTGGACACAATGCACAACACCTTGATCACATCGAGCTGCTGACATCGTTTTCTTCAGCAAACTCCAGCGGCTTTTTTCGGGAAGAAATGCCCCCTTTTCTGCTCTCCAACGCCCAACCTCACCACCAAGCCCCTCGTCCTCTTTTTTTCTTTCTTTTTGTTCATGTCTCAAGGCTGCAGCCTTCCTTTCTTCTCAGCTCTACGGAGAGGGAACAAGCTTGTTAGCTGGCATGGATATTTTGACTGGAGATATACTTTGGCCACTTGCCTATGGAAACAGTGTCAAAGCACAACCTGGCTTAATTGTCACATCGGCAGTCCTGGGAGAGGTCTTTGGTGAGGTCCAGGCCTAATAAATATCAAAAGCTTCTCTCATCTTTCTGCTCCTTCACACCCCCCCTCTCTCAAACCCTTCTTTTATGCCAGTGAGGGAAAAACTTGTAAATTAATCTCGGTGTCAAAACAAGACTTTTTCTCTTCTTTTTGCCTGAAAATCTCTAGTTATTTTTTTTCTTCTGTTTCTGTCCCAGAAGTTTTCATCAAAGGATAGCGTCTGTCTGAGACCTAGCGTAAAGGCCGTCCGTGCATTTATAGATTTGATGTTTATAGAGGCTTGCAGTTTGTTCAGTTGATTTAATGAGAGTCTAAAGCTTCAGCAAAATCCACAGCAAAGACAAAAAAAAAAAAAAAATGTGAAACAGCCTTTTTCAAGAGAAGAGGGTTTTTACAGGAGTGGGGAAAAGGAGGAGTTCTACTTGGGGAACTCCAGGTTTGACTTCTCGTAGCAGAAACAGCCCTGATTGTAAATTATACACCAGATGTGTGGTGGAACATGATGACGGCACGTGCATTCAAATAATTTCTCATGGTTACAGACAGCAAAACATCTGATGTAACTGTGCCTATTCGCTTTGATGCTGAGAGGTTCGATTATTTATGCTGCCTCAGCTGATGTGTCTCATAAATGGACATGGTAATGAGTTTAACTTGGAAAAAACGGATGATTATTATTCATGTGCTGTTTATTTGCCAACTAAAGTTTAAAGTGAACCTGCGTGTACATTTGCAGTTTTTATTCGACTAAGTCAAATAAAATATCATGTACATTCGAAAAAATTTACTTGTTTAATATCTTATCATTATGGTATTTGTTATGATTGTAAATTTCTAACCTGTCTATTTATTCTGTATACTGCTGAATTATTTATCAACAGCGAAACAACGAAAAACTCTTTCCTTTCCTAGAACTTGCAGAAATTCAAAAAAAAAAGTCCCATTAAAAAAATGAATGGGACAATCTTTTATGCTTTTGATGATTACACATAAATTTACTCTTACACTATATTTTTGTAAAAAAAACAAAATAAAAAAAAAACTTTTAATATATTATGTGTACAGCCTCAGTACTGCTCCAATTCACAAGAACACAAGACCGAAAACGGTTTCTTAGGGATCAAATGTTGGAGTCCCTGCATATTATTACCTATATTTGCTATTGTTTTACATTTCATTGGTCTAAAGTAGTCGAAAGTACAAAATTATTGTCAGTCTTGATGAAAAGTAATGCGTTTTAAGACAGTTCTGCCATTTCATAAGTTGACAAAAAGTCTCAGCTTATTTTTTTCTTTTTATTAAGATCTGAGTGCAGAGAAGGACTAATGGGACATCTTAAAAATTACTTTCGTAGAGATCTTAGACAAATAATACAGTTATTCTACTTGTAGAAAATGAACGGTTGTTGTTGACACGAACTTAAAAGTAGCGTAACTTAATATGGCTAACTGACCGAGCTAAAAGAGGCTAACCTGTTAGCTAGTGAGCACAGCTAGCCACAGCTTTCCCCCTTTATATCATGGTCTTGCAGTTACGTTGTTCACCATAAACAGATTTTTCAGTTTTGTTATAGATCAGGTTAAACTTCATCGGCCATTAGACACGCTAACGCTACAAATGGCAACCACGATGCTTTACACCATGTGGCAACGTTCAGCCAATAATGTAGCGTAACATCATTTGAATGCGCAGGACCTGAGCAGATTTTGTACCTACAATGGCTGTCCCAGCATGCACCGCGGCAGCAGCAGTTAAAAGTTCTCTTTTCTGTTGCCGTTGTTCTATGAAATTATGTTTCAAGATCATTTGAGGAGAAGAAATTATACTTTTAACATCACTAAGTGGCCTTTTTACTGAATTGGTGTGTAATTACATAAAAAAGTCAGATGTTGAGAAGTTGGCAACCAGCGGACCTCCGAGGCTAACGGCAGCCAGGGCTAACGTTAGCCCGTCTGCAGCAGCCCTCTCTCGGCATAGCTGTGTGTGAAGTACCGCTGGCTCTGATGGGTGTTTATCTGATGGTGTTAGTCATTATTCCTTCACTAAATGAAGTCATAATTTACTATTATCTCATACCCTATATATTTATTCTGCATACTCCCGTTCTCCCAGAGTCCATTCTTTCCTGAGTTCTTGTCAAGAATGTACTCATGGTCTTGTGAATTGATAAACAGACATTTTTTTTAAAGGACACTACACCAATTCATTCTTTTCATGAGAAAATATTCTGCCCTTTCTTTTAATATAAAGGCAAAGTTCATTGCTAATTATCCCTAAAGCCATAAAACTGGCACTTTCCATTGATCGTACAGTGGTACTCTTCCAAAGCTGTCAGTTTGTTTTCTTTAACATGCCTCCGAGACAAATTCCTTCACATTTTTGCAACATGGTGCATTAAGTGATTTTGAGAATGATTATCAAGAGACGATCCACCCTCCCTCTTCTTTTTACTGCTTCAGGGTCGTGGTGTCTCGTTAAGCCACGACTGATGCACTCAGACAGACGCTGCCGCTTTGTGAAAATTTGAGAGTTTAGGCTTTTATCTTCCCCCGTCGATTTTAATAAGCACACTTTGTGACAGCTTAGGTTTCCTCAGCATCTTAGGTGAGACACAGCAGAGGCGGAGACCTCCAATTAAAGAGGGAGGGAGACATGGAGAGTGACACAGAGGAAGGTGATGAGACAAAACCCACCAACAGATGCGGCTGTAGAGGAAAGGGTTGTATCTGCATGGCCTTATTTTCCTATAACCTCACTCCTCGTCTTGGGCCTTGTCTTCGTTAACCGAGTTAAGCCCGTTACATTAGCCGCTGGAATGCTTTATGTACTTGTACCAATTCAATTATTCGTTTCTGCGACTCGGGCACGGCAGGAAGTGAGGAGACAAGCACTCACATAAAGTCTATGTGTTAATTTCCAAGTAATGCAGTGGCCACGATTCTGCTTCTGACAAGACAATTGATGCCACTGTCAGGAAAGAGACACCCCTAAAGAATGCACTTTTTGCTGTTTTTGTGTATGCAGAACATCACGGTGACACACTGTTCAGATAAACGTCCTGGAAGCCCTTTGATTAATGTAATACAATAAGAGAAATGGGAGGCTAAAATGCCTGTGCACGTCTTGTTTCTGAATATTTGCCTCAACAAATGAGATACTGTCTGTCTGTCTCCCCCTGCCCCTCTGTCGAGGACCTCTCAATCGTTTTCTCTGTCATTAATCAATAGACATGACAGTGACAAACACTCCAAGGTCCCCGTTTTCCCTTTTTTTCTTCTGGCTTTATTGCTTTATGGCTCCTCATTGTCAGGCTTGCCTACACATGTATTTCCATGTCATCTTTTGGAGGTGTCAAAAAGATGACAAAGGGAAAAGTGGTGGAGAGGAAGGGGGGGTGATGAGCAGGAGGCAATGGCAGTTCATTTATGTCAGTCTTAAACTGAGACAGTAATCATAAATTCATAGGTTTGCTTGGAGACACTTTCTGGAAATGCCATAAAAATTATGCTTTGAGTCATTATAATAGAAATTTATCTCAAAATAATGAGTTACTAACTGAAAATCATCACTTGGCATCCAAAGATTATGAGTAATAAAAGTGTTAATTAGGTAAAACAAATGAAAGAATCCTTCACTGTTGTTGTTTTAGTCCATTATACAGATTAAGCAGGAGTATTCTCGAATATTACTCTTGCAGGTATGTGATCTAACCACAAAATACTGACTTACCGTTAGTGCTGTAATATTTTCTCATTATTAGCATATTAAACTATGATATTTCATGTTTCTACCCAACATCTTGGATTTATCCATAATCATAGCTTAGTATCTCACATTGATTAGCTTTAATTTAACTACTTATCCCTCCATAATGAGTGCGTGATGTTATATTAGCAACTTATAATTGACCTCAGTGTCTCATAAGTATGAAAAACCATAAGTCAATATCATAATAAACAAGTATTGAGTCTTTATGAGACAGTAAGTCATATTTATAATACAGAATCTTTCAGACATTAATTACTAGGAAAATGTTTTTTTTTCGTGATAATGACTCTACATTTCTCAATTAAACATTTCAATAATAATAAAAAAAGGACCTCATAGCTAAGGCTTAGCAGTTTTGGGTTATGGGTTATTTGGATCTCACAATATTGAGTTCTTGTCTCATTTGTTACTAACTATCACATATAAAGAAACAAAACAAATATTTCAATAAGAATTTCATAAACAGGATTGTTTTACAATAAGAGAAAAATAACCTAAGATTTGATGATTATAGCTATCATTTGAGATACATGGTTATTACCCTGACGATATAATCGTTATTTTAGTATTATTATCCAAAGCAACTAACAAACAATAATTCTGACGAAATACTTCCTGTTACGTTTTATGGATATGTTATGAACCATTTCATAAAATATACATCGTAATTATTTTTTTCCATTTTTATCTTCTAATGGAAAACTAAAACAAATTTAAGCCACTATCAATGATTTCAGAGGTACTGGAACGTCCCATATTAGGATTAACGAACTTACCATAGTATGTCGTGAATGTGACCAAATTTACAGCTTTAATGAAACTGTCGCTTAGCCTCTCACAGTATCAGAAGATAGTTACTCCTCTTCTAATATTAGCTACTTAGGCTATGTTCACACTGCAGGCCTTGATACTCAATTCCGATTTTTTTGCGAAATCCGGTTTTTTTGCATTGCCGGTGATATTTCCAAATATATGCGACGTAACTTGTATGTGATCTCCTGTGTGAACTGCAGTCATACAACAACGCAGGTGTCCTCAGCAGCATGCGCAGTAGAAGACGAATGACGCCACAGGCCAGTGTGCTCTGTGTTCACGGACGTAAACATGGATGGTAGTGACGGCGCGCATCTAGTGATCTTTTTCCCAAGCATAAAACTCAATCTTTTCAATATGGTTAAACATATATTCCGCTCTCCGCGTCATCATCCGTCATGGTTGTTGTTTTTCTTGCCGTTTCTGTGTAGCAAGACGCAGAATAGTGACCACTGTCGGGTATTAATGACGTTCAGGTCGGATGAATGCGACGTGGCCGTTCAGACACAGGTCACATTTTAAAAGATTAGTTTCGTGCCACCGAAAAATCAGTTCGTTAGACATACAGAGCTTTTTCAGCAAAAATGGCAACAGATTGCAAGTTTATACAAGTGAGTAATATAATGCAAGAAGCTTGAGAAAATATAGTTTAAATATGTTCTTCTTTACGAGTTAAAAAATCTGGGACCATAATGACTCCCAGTTAATTTAAAATATTGATTTAAGTTGCTACACAGCTATTTTAAGGAAACAGTCAATCTGGATTGAACATGTAAAAAATAAAGTTTATGGGATAATATAATTTCTCAGACAAGGAGCCGTACATCAGTTTTGGGATTAACCTTCAACTTACTATTTATTTCACTATTAGCTATTGTTTGCACTGAAACCCCATCCTGTTTGTCTAAGATTTATCTCCAGATGTCTTTAAGAAAATGCAGCTTTTAATTGTAGTCTATAGACTAAAAACAGGTGATTTTTTTCGAGAAGTCCATCAAGTGTGACCTGTCTAAGAATGATTAATACCAAGCGAGTGGTCTTTGTCCTGCAACTTAACCAGCAGTTCCCTCTAAACTGAAACCTGAAGGGTACAAGAAGAATCCCCCAGGCCTTACAGTACTTCTTCAGACTCATAGTTGATCTTGTGACAATGATGTGAAGCTCATTTAAAAGATTCCAGCATCAAACCCTGTTTGTAAGTCTCTTTCATCTCCTTCATGGTCAGTGCTACCTCCAGGCAATGCGCACTGTGGCACCTCAAAGCCCAGCGCTGGCATCCTGAATTCAAAAGAGCCGTTCAAGTCTATATTACTAGATTGGACCGTCATGGATCAAAGCGGGGATGAATACATGTGGTAAAACCAAGTGGTGTTTGAATTAAATGCTGAAAAAGGGACGTTTATAAGGAAGGAAGCTTCCTGTTCTTCATAATGATGCAACTAGATAAACTATTATATCACAGGTCAGAGACAAAGGTCCTCCATATAAAATATTGTTGTACAAAAATGACCAAAACATTAAAGAAAACTATAATAAAATATGTGTCAATGAATCCCTTGTAGACCATTTATCTGTAGAACAACAGAGCAACAAGGCAAACAAGATACCGTCTCATTATACTAGGCCTAAGAAAAAAAATTAAAAATAAACACCCTAAGGCAGTGTTAATTCAAATACTCAAAGAAATATGCAAACTGCTATGACTACAGCTACAAATAATTACCACATATATTAACTTTATGATTATGTTTTATAAAACTGAACTATTTTAAATAAAAGCTCAAGATGTTCTTAATCAGACAGGGTTATAAATATTGAGACACTTCAGTTTTTACCAGCATTATTTATCTTCTTGGTCTTATCTAACATATTTTTAACCCGTCTTATTTTTGTACTTTGGCTACCATTATTCTGTATAAGAAAGGTGAGGTTGGAAATAAAAGATTGATGGAAATACTTTTTTTTATTGCATATAATTATGTATATAGTTATAGTTTTCTTTTTTTAAGTTATTTTATTTATCAGTTTTTAACTTTTATAGTCATTTTTGTTACATCATGTAGAAAATAGGCTGCTCGGAAAAATTTACACAAACATGGCTTCCCTATATGTTATAAAACCATAACAGAAAATAAAGCTTGTAAATCTCACATCATCATTAAACGAAAAGACATAATAAAAATCTAAAATAATAATAAAAACGTATATAAAAACCTTTCCAGAACATTCCTCTCACTAATTCTGTCCTGGTCCGTTAAAGCTAGCTGCTTGTACATATAAATGGTGGGAAAAGAACTGTTCACATTTTCAGTCCTATTTAATTTTTAACAAAAAACAAAATAATAATAATAAAAAAAAGAATTAGGACATGTATCTTGGTCTAATAGTTGAAAATCACAGGTTTAGACACCTGAATAATCTCGAAACGAAGCTCGTTAATAAATACACATCACCTGTTAGAGACCAGGACAAAGTAACAGATAGGTTACCTTTCTATGGGCGTGTGAGGCCAGGTGGAACATACCTGGACTGTCCCATGAGGGGAACAAGTTATCTATTAGTGCAGCTTCTGCCTTTTAGAGGTAAAACTCCAGGTGAATGTGTTAAAGTGTACCTTGTTTCTACAGGTACAAGTTCAGAGTCCATCCAGTCGATCAAGGTTTGACCACATCAGTAGATTAGTCATTTTTGAAGGATGGAGAATAATATAGGCAAAGGTGAAGGACCAAACTCCAATGGCACCAGAGCTTTCAACAACAGAGAGAAATCTTGCTTGAGCAAGCAGAAACTGGACTGAGAGGGAGGAGGTAACAGTGACAAAGACCCGGCCTCATTCATGCATTTATCTTTAGTAGAATGGATCTCTGCAACAGTGTCTTTATAGGTTTGCCTAAATAGCCCATCAGACAGCAGCAGCTGATCCAAAAGACTGCTGCCCGTGTTCTCACTACAACTAAGAAAGTAGAGCACATAAACCCGGTTCTGAAGCCCTTCCACTGCTGGCTTCCTGTAGCTCAGAGAATATACCTTAAAATCATTCTGTTAGTCTAGAAATCACTGAATAGATCAGCATCTCAATTCATAACAGATCTGTTGTCAGTATATCAACCTCCCAGGTCGCTCGGGCCTTCCAGTTCCAGCCTATTTGTTTAGCCAGAACTAGAACCAAAGATGGAGAAGCAGCATTTAGTTCCTATGCTCCACTGATCTGGAACAAACTCCCAGAACACTGGAAAAGAGCTAAAAGCCAGAGTTCTTTGAAGTTAAAGTTAGAAACCCATTTGTTTTGAGTTGTTAACTGAGGTATTATTAGATTACGGTTCTGGTCTAACTAAACCCCTTGTCGACTTAGACGGGCGCATACCTGGCGTACGAAAAATCTGGCAAAAAAGCTGGCATAATGTTAGATAAGTTATGGGTACATTTTACATAAGTCACGAGGATGCTGACCCACGCTGAAGTATGCTGGCACACGTCGACATACCGCAAGTACGTCGAGAAATTCTGAGCATCAACATTTCTCGACATATGCCAGCGTATGCCATATGTGAGCCATAAGTTACAGGTTAGTTATTTGATTGTTGACATACGCTAAAATCGTAGGGAAACAGCTGTTTCAACGGTTGCAGTTCCGAATTCTCCCAAGTGGTACCCCACTTTACAGTGAGTGAATAAAGTGAATGTGATTGGTCAAAGTTTATCAAGGGGGACAGGATTGTTTGTGGTAGAAGGTTAGGTATATATATATATATATATATATATATATATATGTTGCCATATATATATATACATATATAAATGTACTCTTTATCAGATGATATTGTCGCAAAACGTTAGAAAACTTCAATTTAAACAAAAATCCTGCCTTAAAATCTGTGAGGGTTTTTTTTATGTCGTTATTTTATGCAGGCCAGTTAGTTATACGCCAGCTTGTACACCTAAATTCAGCCAATCATATATCAACGGTCATCTGTCAATCAAATTTTGTTGGTCACAGCGCTCTTGATTCATATGTTGCAGCTATATATACGCAGCGGTTTCAAATAAGAATAATTTCCTTTCCCATTGAGTTCCGTCCCTGTGTTCTTGCGGGGATGAACGTCTGTGTCTTCGGGAGGCATAGAGCTAACAGAACTGGCAGCATTGCAAGGCAAGGGCTCAAACATGTGACGCACCTCTGTAAAGCCTTTTTTTTTATACACCAAACAGTGTCTTGAAGCTTCTGCCATCCTGGCGTCCTCTTCTAAAACATCTTCGTCCCCGCTTTCCTCCTCTAAAAAAAAAATCCATTTCAGGATGACGGAGGAGACTCATCCACGACCTCTGACACTAAACTCTCACTCCTCTTGCATGTTTCCTGTCCATAGCGTATATATATATATATATATATATATATATATATATATATATATATATATATATAAATGTTCCAGTGACAGTGTCGTCTTAAAATTGCTATTTTATGCAGGCCAGTGCTACTTGGTCCCAATGGAATTTCCCATTGGGAACCTACTAACACTAAGTTGCTAACTGGTTAGCAAGATGCTTCCTTCGGAAAACACCGGCCAAGGCAACCAAACTTGCTTGCGAATCTTCCACCACAACAATCCCACCCCCCCTCGCTTCCTCCCTCTAAAAAAAAAAAGAAAGATAAATGACCAATCACATTCACTTTATTCATTCGTGTAAAGTCGGGCACCATTCGGGAGAATTCAGAAATGCAACGGTGCTTCCTAAAAAAACCGCCACCACCAAACTGAACAGCCGTTTCACTACAACTTTAAGCCTGCAGTGCATCGGAATATAAATCAAGTCTGAAAATCATGAACAGAGGAGAATGTAAGCAAGCTAACATTTGCTAAAACCTTTGGGCGCTACTTTATATCTCACAAGCTACAAACTGCTAACCAATGAAAATCCGTAATATCTGTTTACATATTAAGTTAGCATACTAGTGTTAGTAGGTTAACTTTAGGAATAAAGAGCCCAGTTAATTCCAGTGTACTTGGTCCATCTATCCTTCTAATCAATATACTTTCTGAAATCCCCATTAATGTAAACTGAAGTTCAGAATAAAACAACTCATATTTTCCAGTAAAACAAATAAAGAAATCTGCTGAATTTTTCTCTTATCAGTTAAATAAAACAAGACATCCTGATACACTCCTTTACTATCCCTGACACCTTTGCTTAATCCACTTACAATATTTGAGCTGCTACACAAACAAATTGATATCATCAATTGTGATGTTGGCAAATACCACAGCCAATCTGCTCATGAATGTTTATCTCCTCTAACACTCACCCACCTGCTAAGAGGTGCCACGCTTTAATGAAATTGTTTGGACTATCGGCGCCCGTTGCTAAGGAACTGTGTTCCTCTTGGTTCAGATTTTTTTTGCTTGCAGATTTGTGTCATCAAATGATGATTAGAGACGAGCACACCTCAAGGTGCTCGAGCCACTGAAGGGTGCATTCAGAGCAAGACTGGCAAACAGCTTCAGGCTGAAAAATGAGCCTTTGTGCGTTAAAGCCTTTTTCCTGGCGTCTGCTCCGTTTCTGGCCCTAATGCGATTGGAGTTGGTCCATGTTTACATTTTAAAGGTAGGATGTCCAGAAGTCGGCGGCTTGAAGAATTACACGGCTGAGTGCTCCTCTGACAAGGTGTGGGTATAGACCTGTTTCCACGACAACATCTCTCCCCAGCGATTAGGGATTGTCACAGTCAACTTTCAGCGCTGCCCCTTTCATCCCCGTCTCATTCTTTCCTCTCTCATATTTTTCAGCTCTCAGACATAGGTGACATGAAAAGAGGCTAAGATCAGGTGTTTCATGAATTTGTTTACACCAAAAAAAAAAAAAAAAAATGCTTCCCGTCTTTTCTGCAGACATCTGGAGGGTCGACGTTTGACTTGATTAGTGCTACTTCACGCTATGAGCGCAGACACCTTGTTTGGCTTTCAGGAGTGTGTGCATCTCGTTTTTTTTTTTCATATAAATTCATGAAGGTGAGACTTCATACTTCCTCAGATGATTGAGAGGTGAGTGAGAAATGCTAAACCTTTGGGCGATTTTCTTTCTTCTTTGGCTGAAGGAGATGCATAAAAGTAAGCTAGAACTTCATTTTAGTGCATTTTAACATTCTTGCGGTCAACAAGTACAGATAAAGTAAAAAAGTACCATAAAAGCTGCTAACTAAACCTAGTAGCTGGTATTTAGTCTCAATAATATTTGATCAAATGAGTAGAGGAGATAGAAAATGGTTTGTTTCCTGCTTCCAAATTGGGCCTTTACAAAAAGTTTACATATTTTCAAGGGGTGAAGGTACAGGAAAGGCTCTATGGACTCCACTGAGGATCTGGTATATCCAGGAACCTTATGTTGTTAATTTGATGTGTTTGGTATCATCTTCCTGCTAAAAACATGCTTGTGTCCAAATGTTAATCAGCCACCTGCTGATGTGAAGTAAAGCAGTAGAGTGCAAAGTTGTCTTTAATTCCAACATAGACCCTTAGCATGACTACTCTAAACCTACATATTGGCGATTGTTGGCCTAGTGGTTAGAGCAGTGCGTTTGTGCTCTGAGAAAGTTGGAAGTAACCAGTTTGATCCCCACAGCCTGCACTCTGGGTCCCTGAGCAAGACCCTTAACCCTGATTGCTCCCCAGGCGCCACACAGTGGCAGAAGTGAATTTCTCCATTGTGTGATCAATGATGTTCAATTATTATATTGGTGTTGTGGCTAGAAGGCTGATTCTTGTCTAATTTAACCAGGAAAGTTTTTTCAAATCTCAGTCAAGCCTACTGAGGTCCGTTTTGGAGCAGTTTAACTGGAAAACTGGTGTTTCACCATCAAACATCTCCTGGTAGTCCTCCTTTCATGTTTCTTCATTCTGTTTGTGCAATAAATGAATCACTTAAATCGCAAAACAGTGAAAAAAACCACAAGCAAGCAATAAAATACCAGCTCCCTAAAGCCAAAAAAAAGTCAAGTATTTAAATCATGACACTTCCTGACTTCCGTCCAAGAATAAAAAGATGGGTCAAACTCATTTTTCTAATCATTCAAGTACAGAATATTTCATGTAGAAACCAATAGGACTTTAGGAAAAAGCAAAAATGTTTGAAACTTATCATTGGGTTAGGTTAACAGAACAATCTCCGCCATTTTTTGCCAAACAGCCCTCCCCCTCAGGAGATGTTAACTGGCAGTAAGTCAAAAGCTCTATAGAGCCGCCGCCCCCTTTTGCACTCTCTTTACCCACACTTTGTGACTGTAGGTGAGCATCTGGACAATGGCATACGGTTATCAGAGCCTCTCCACAGGCCCTCTGCGTGGGATTCAATAAGGCTGAGGCAGGAGGGCCTGTGGATTGTATAGATCCAGAGGGTCGATCCATAGGGGTGCTCAGCCTCTGAAACTTCACTCCCTTTACTCCCCCCCTCCGTAAAGGTGGAGCCAGTGCTCCATTCACCGCATGTTTAGATCAATTGTATCCCTCTTAATGGAAAATAATTGAAGTTTCTCTCAAACCTGCTGGTGCTGCGACAAAGAGACGACCTGTGAGGGATGTTTTTAATTCAGGACCCTGCTCTAACAGGGTGAACTGGACTCAAATTGACGTCTGTGTTCTCAGAGTCTTTTTTTTTTTTTCTTCTGCACCGAGGCTAGGAGGCATCCTCGTGATAATTACTAATGCTGTCGAACAGAGGGAGAGAGAAAGCTTTCTATAGAGGGAAAAAATGGTTGTGAAATGTAGACGCATCAAGAGTCACGGCAAAATGGTTCCTCCTTGCATGCATTAACGAGCGTATCAGCTGAAAAGCTTCTGAAGTACTTCTAAAGTAGGCACACATCCACGGCTCGGACTTGGGAGTCACTTCATCTTGTGATCTCCATCTCTAATGTAAACTCAGTGAGTATGGAGGGAGGGTAAAGATGTTAACTGTGAAAAATAAATGTCATCATTGGCCTCTTTTCCTCAGATAAAAAAAAAAAAATCTACGGTCCAACTGGGCAACTCGAATCAATTGGTGCAATTAGAGCCCGCGAGCCATTACACAGTGCACACATCTACCCATTTGTTCCACTCAGTGCTCTCTATTCTCATTGTGCAGGGCAAGGCTGCTTGTGAGGCAGCTGAATAGCCAGAGTGGAAGTAGAGTCTTAAGAGACTCTTCTTTGTGATCATGGTAAATATAACTCAAGGTAAAACAACATCTTAGGTACAATGGAAGACCCAGACATGAGGGCTGCGGTCTGAAACAGGGGTGCAGCAAAAACTGGAGGTGTTCAGAGAAAGAGGCAAAGAATCACATCATGAATACCTCATATATTATAAAGATATAGTATTTTTGGGATAAAAGAAATGACAAATGGACAGATTGCACATAAAAAAAGGCCTATGAAGAGGTCTAGGTATTACAATATCGTTCCTTCCTCTGGAATTCTATATTTTTCCACTATAGGAACTCAATCATATAGCATTGGGTAAAATGTCCTTGATTATACCCGGCTTGCGGTGGATAACGCTTTCCATTAGTATTTTATTCATTTAAATCAATCTTTTGGGTCAATTATCCAAGCAGAAATCCTGATTAGCTGCAAAGGTCTGGTGGAGGAACTGAACAGGCTCCATAGTGAGATTGCCTAGAGTTACCTCATCTGCCAAGCAACATGTGTTCGTTCAGATCTGCACTAGGTATGGAGGAAGGAAGCACGGAGAGAGGAAAGATGCATCTCCTGGGAATGATGAAACAGCTCTCATGAAGTAAAGGGGTGAGTGCGTCTTTTGAAAGTAAACCAGGCAGCCTGAGCTCTTGTATCCGGCCTAGGGTCATTGGTAATGGCTATGATTACAATGCGATAAAACCTGCCTGGTGACATGTTTGCAATGAAAAGAAATTTAAAGGATCAATCCACTTGGCAATGTTTTATTTTTGGTTCTTCAGGTATTACAGTCACCCTCAGCTAGTGGCAACTCGTGGTCTAAATATTGTAACTGGATATGTTTACACTTTAGAGTTGGGATTATAGTCTATTTAAAACAGTGAAAACCAACAAATGTTTGGAGAAAAGCTTCCCAACAATGAACACAACCCCAGTGGCAGTTGGGACTTTGACACCATAGTAAATTAAAAGTGTTTTTGTAATGATAAAAGACATTTTGCAGGTTAAAACCAATGGCGTATTTGAGAAAAGCTGTCCACAAGGGTAAAGATGTAGTGAAGTCCTTGTTTGTTGTGGATCTGGAGGCTTAGGAGCTTAGGGCCGTGTCTCAGAGGCATTATTGAATGTATATCTAGCAGGGGGTCTACATTTTGGGGATTTTTGCAGGAGTATAATGTGTCAAGGTTGTCTTCACAGTCCTGGTTAAGCTGGAGAAGGAATTTCGTGTACTTTACTGTCAAAGAAAATAAAGCTTGCTGTAGAGCTGGTTGGAATTAGCCAAACTGTTGTTTCTTTATAAAACTTGTGGTAAAAATGGTTAAGGGACATCTAGGCTAACTTATTATTGGCTATTGCACATGATTTCGTTCTATTTGCCTCAACCTTTAGCAGTGACCCAGGTGAGAGTCAGATCCCCTAAATCTGAGGTCAAGAAAAAGATGGATGTCTTAATATGGGTTAGGGCTTAGTCCATTCAGAGTGCTTTCAATTTGAAGAATCTTGATTAATGATCAGACAAAGTCCCATAATGATGTCTTAGCCCTGGTCTTTTGTGGTAAAGAAGGAGCTATCCAAGGGTCAGGAACGCTAGCATGTCCTGAAAAACTGGAGGTAGATTCCCCTCAACTTTGGGAAAACTATAGAGGTTGTCTGTGTCACTCTTTGAGATCCTAGATTTTAAAAAAAGACAATGAACAAATGGAATTATGAATGGATGGACAGACATTATAATGCTCGTATGGTAGCCTTCAACAAGTTTTGGCAATAGAGTCGGCATCACTGGAATTTAACACTCTCAGGATGTAGATTTGTAGTTTGGACAAAGCAGGAAAGGACATCTGGGGTAATCCAGGTGAGTATTGACAAAGAGTATTCTTAACCTCTTACACCCTCAGGGGGTATAAATAAATTTCTGCCTGACAAAAACACACAAAAGTAAATCACTTATAGCCTCAAAGCTATTAGATTTAAGAAGAAACTTGGTACGTCTGTAAAGGTAAGATGTCATAGAATGGTTTTCTGGTGTCAGCACTATTGTAGCTTTGACCCTGCCTGAAATAGTTAGACAAAATACAAAAATATTTTGCATTTTTTGAACCTCGCCAAATTTCTCTTTGAAATAAATATCATTGCAAAACACTACCAAAATATTATTTATAGCACAAAAAAGTAGTACAGACTTTTAAATCTAAATGTTGTGTAAAAACATACCAAATTTGGACTCAATCCAGATTAATTCAATATTTATTTTAGAATGGTATTAGGGAGAAATTTCTTTGGCGGAGAGAGCCATTTTGGCATATTTATCCAAAAATGTCACCAAACTGTGCCAAATGTGTTTTTACATCAATACTGGGGGTTTGTTAAAATTACAAGGTCACGTGGCAGCTGGACCCACCGGTGGGTCCGTAGGGTTCTAGGGGTTAACCTAACTTATTGCAAGCTAGGAAAACAATTGTTGGCTTGCTAGTGACGCTAGGGTTGCCAATAGTCATGGTACAGGTTTCTTTCTAATTCAAAGTAGAAATAACTTAAATAAAAACAAGTAAATGGTAAATGGCATGTACTTATATAGCACCTTTATTCAAGTCAGGAGATTGACCAAAGTTTACGCTACATTCATTCACGACGGCGATTGGCAACACATTGTAGCCACAGCTGCCCTGGGGCTCACTGACAGACAGTGGGGCTGCTGTACACTGGCGCCACCGGCCCCCTGACCACCATCAGTAGACAATGCAGGTGAAGTGTCTTGCCCAAGGACACGACAACACTGAAAGCTCGGAGTCGGGGCTGGATCCGTCAATCCTTCGACTTCAGTGCAAACTCCTTAATCTGAACGCCACTGTCAATGCCCAACAAAGCAATCAGTCTCTAAACATAAATTAAGCAGTGAGGCCTACTGGTATTCCAAGAGCCACTCCTAAATATTTAAACTAAATTCATGCTAAGGTATATTTTCAACATAACATTAAGCCCCAAAGAGAAAAATATCTCGGTCTCATAAACAAAATACCTCCAAATAATTCAGTTTAATTATTAAACAATTTCAATCGCCGTTACAGATTCTATTTTAGTGTTGTTAGGACAGCAGTTAGAAGTTAACATGTATTTCAGATGGTAAGTGACATTAGCACCTTTGTAGGTATGTGTTACTGAATGATGATTGTCTGCCTTGCATCCCCTTTGGGAAAATGTGAGTCAATTATGTCATTTTTGTAATTATAGCAGCATGTGAGTGGTGAAATCCCAGCAAGCAGCTGACAGGATGGGAACGCTTCAGGAAGTGACAAATTTCACATTTTGATATGACTGCAAAGTAGGTATGAAAATTAGATGCTTTATTTTTCCTCACAGATCATGAAGATAGAAATGTTAAGGTGAATGTAAACATTTCAGATAATCTCAGGGTTTTTGTATTTGTGTTTAGTCTCTCAGGGACGTCTGAGGCACAGGTGAGGCCTTGCCCACGGGCAGGTGAGAGGTCATGAGACTCAGCTCTGAAAGGCTAATAATTAATGATCAAATGTTAGCGACTGTGCCGGCGCTGCTGCCAGGCTCCACTGATGCCATTAATCCAGCTCAGTGAAGCTGGGCCCTTTTTGCTCGGGACCTGCTGCAGCTGTCACCGTGGTTGCTTAATTATCCCCTCTCCCTGAGTCTCACCCTTCCCCTCACCCCTCCAGCCTCAGGCCCCCGTGAGGCTGTTGCCCACAACTCCCATATCAACCCTGTACCCCCTCTTATCCCTTACATCCCTTCCTGGGGTCTGCAAAAGAGCTCAGGGCTAAACCCAAAGAGGTTAAAATGGGTGAATGAGTTTATTTTCTGTATCTTCACTGTGACTCACAGTAGCGACAAATGATCTCAGAGATCATGTTCATTTGTCAAACAGACTCTACCCTAATGATGTATTTCACAACACAAATTTGAAGATGCTTTTATCTATCTGTAGTAGGGATGGAGCGGTTTATGAAAACGTCGAACCGTTGCCGTTCGAATTCATACCGGTTAGATTAGCTGCGGTGTTGCATAGGCGGAAGTTTACACTCAAACCAGAAGGTGGCATGTACTGCGACCAAAGCCAACCACCAGTAGAAAACAAGAAGGCCAGCTAAAGCCCGAAACAGCGTAGCCGAGTGGAGCAGAAAAAATCAGTTGTTGTGTGGGACTGTTGCAATGAGTGGGAAAGAACAGGAGTTGGAAGGCAGCACCAGCCAGCACTTTATAGGTCTGCCTGTATGGGCGGACTTTTGCATTTAGAGAGTGACCTACGGCGACAGACAATGCAAAGCGTGGATAAAAGTGCAACAGTGTGCAAGCATTGTGCAATACGTTTTGTTTATGCTAACAGCAACGCCGACCAACATGTCATGCTAACCCCTGAAATCCCACATGCTCCGTCCCAGCGCCTCCGCTCCGCTCTGCCCCAGACCACCTGCACAAAGCAAAGGCCTACAGCCTCCTCGGCTGTGGCTCCGTCTCCTCGCTCTGAGTTCCTTGGAGATGGTAGAGAGCATGCACCAGATGATTAAATTCAAAGCAACAAAACATGCGGAAATGATCCAGGTTTCAGGTGGATCATTAAAATAATTACAATTCATTAAGTCTGGGGATTTTTTCATTTTTTCATTACCTTTTATGGGATTTCGCTGTAACAATAAACATATACCGAACCGAACCGAAAACCTTGACCGCGAATCTGTGAACCGAACGAACCGTGGATTTTGTGAACCTTTCCACCCCTAATCTGTAGAGTCATTGAGAACTACGGCATATGGGATATGCATTGGTTAGGTGGTTTTAATTAAATAAATCAAAAAGTCAACGATGTAAACAAGTCCGTCCATCCTTCCGTCCATCCTCTCTACCTTGTGCTGGTTTCCATCTCCAGCAGTTTATAGACAAAAGGCCAAGTACATCATGGACATGTCGCCACTCCACACACACCTAAGGACAACATAAACCCAGCAAACACTGTGTGATTTTAGATTGTTTCCTTTGGAGACAATTTCTAGTTGGGACTAGTGTTGTAACGATGCCCATTACCAGTATCGGGGCCCGAGATTTGATAGTGCCCTAAGATAGTGGTATGTCGGTATTGGTGAGTACCAACAAATAGGGCACGATATCGTCTTTTACTTTTGAGTAGTTTTATTCAACTATTGTTCACCCACTCCCGTTAGGAAATAAAGAAGTTCTACTGGATTCACTTTTGTATTGGGATTTTTTCCATAGCCTTCACAAAAGGTAGGCAGCAGCTTCGACATGTGCCATTTACGTACCGAATTATTTTACATTATTATGGTATCGGTATCGGCCGATACCTGCACGGCCATGTATCGGGTATCGCGTATCGGGGCCAAAAAATGGCATCGGGCGCAACACTACCGTTGGGACTTTTAAAATCAAACGTTTTGTTTTTTAAATTTCTATCCAGGTGTTCCTGTATGGTATAATGTTACTGTATCTTTTACACTAGAAAAAAGATCTAGAAATAAGTAAAAATGTCTTAAATTAACTGTATTTACACTTAATTTGAGTAGGTAAATTAGATAGTTTGCCAATGGAATCAGTATTTTTCCTCTTAAAATAAGATAATTATTATGCGCTTGAAATAAGACAATGCAATTATGTTTTCTTATTTAAAGTGTAAATTGTCTTGTTCCATTGGCAAAATGTCTTTTTTGCCTCCTCAATCCAAGAAAAACTCACTTATTTTAAGAAAAAATGTAGATTTAGATTTTTTCCAGTGTAATGTTGATGTAAAATGTGTTATTCTTTTGTAATTCTTGATTTTGTGGTATTTTCTACTGTATTTCAGGTAGCTTTGGTGAATTAAACAAATATATTTTAGTATAAATTTATGGACTTATTTAAACAATTAGAAGAGTCTAAAAAAATCTCATTGCTTTACTGTTTTTTCTCAATACTCTTTTTAGTTTTGTTAAACTAATTTATAATAAATGCATATTTTCTTTAAACTGCATCTTAGGAGCATTAAAGCTGCTTTGTAGCAGCTTCTAAACTGCCCTATCAGATAAAAATGTCTGGTAAATGTCTGTTTCATACTGACTTTATGACTTGTTTGATTGTAATCCTTGGATATTTTGTGCAGGCGTTCATTTGAGCTTAAAAGACAGATTTACTACACCTTTAAATAGATGTGTAGGAGATCTGAAAAAGACCATGAACACATAGGAAGTCCTTATTGATGAAATAAAATGGGAAAGGATTTATGTTGTTTGAAATGAAAGGAGCCTGTATCCGTGAAGGCAGTTCACCTGCCTGTCGGCTAGCGCTCACTTCCATCTAATATTTACTAGTGTGGGATATCTCAACCTATCTGCGCTGCGAGGTACGCAGAGTTTACCTGCTTGTCTCAGCACAGGAGACGTTCAAGGAGCATGCTCTCACGCTAACAAATATCCTTTAATATTTCATCCAGTCTGGGCGATATGTTTAGAGACCTCTCTGCTTTTCCAAGCTGTTCTGGGGGAAGAGGAAGGGGTTCATATCCACTCTCACTTTGCCAGAGGATTATTTCCGTACCTGTTCAAACACACTCGGCTGAATTATTCATCCCGCTGAGCCCCTGCACCGTGCACTTGTACTGCCAGTATTAAACATCTCACCCATGCTTTTACCTCGCCACGGTGAAAGTGCACCTTAGCAGATGTATAGGGGACGCGGCAGAGCAGGAGGTGCTTTTTTTTTTCTTTTTTGAGGCCTCCGAGAAAAGAGAAAACAAGTACGCCTGCGGCAAAAACAAGCGCAGCGCTCGCTGGTTAACCTGTGCTTTGAGCCGAGGGCTGTGATTGTGTGTGAATTATAGATAAACTCTCAGAGTGAATCAGTGAAAGGTCTACAATACATGTTGCTCTATCCGAGTAAAGGAGCAGCATACCTTCCATCTGAGTGGAAAGTTTCAGTTCCATCCATAAATACCAACAATATAATCACAAATAGATTTTTATGCTTTTATTTAGGGCAACTTTTACTTACCTTGGTTAAAAATCCTCAACCATCTTGAAATATCTAAAACATGAATACCATGTTTAAAATTATCAAACATGACCTGGTGCGTGAATTTAATTTTTTTTTTTTACATCTTTCTGAAAGTTTTTCAGTAAAAACCAAGACTAACTTGCCTTTTCAGGATCTTCTAATGTCCTTCCTCACATCGTCTTCTGCTGCTGTTTTTGAGTGGATGTCTCAACGCACTCTAATTAATAAAAAGAAGTGATTCTTTAATGACTATGGTGTAGGCCTCTTCAATTTGATGTAATCACATAAGAGTGTCTTGAGATGAACGATTATAAAAGGAGCTAAGTGCGATTATTATCAAAGATCCTC
This sequence comes from Cyprinodon brontotheroides, assembly GCA_018398635.1. NCBI lineage: Eukaryota > Metazoa > Chordata > Actinopteri > Cyprinodontiformes > Cyprinodontidae > Cyprinodon > Cyprinodon brontotheroides. The sequence goes on along the minus strand of JAGKQL010000067.1, from coordinate 7,433,492 downwards.
CATCTTCGCTTATCAAGACAAACGCCTTATGATTTGAGACAAAACGTGGTTCTTTTTGATTGAGATAATTGAAATATCTACTCCTGTGATAACTGAAGGGGATAACCTCAGATTTATGAGTTTAACCTGTGTTTTAGGTAGTTTAAAAAAAGATTGATTAAAGGAAAAAATGGGGAACAAATAGTCTTATGAGCACATTTAAAATTAAAAAATGTCTATTTATGAAGAACTTCTCATTAAATTCGAACCTTGACACTATTTTGCAGTCCAGCTGCACCAAAAACCCCCCGTCTCAGTAAAACGGTAAGCCTCACAAGAAAGCCATATCCATTGATTTGTGGTCAATGTCTTGCGAACGTCACTGAAAACAACAACAAAGGAATAATGCAATGCGTGAAGCAGTCATAAAAGGACAGTTGCATCAGATTTAACAAGCAATAGAGTCTGCTTTGTAATGAGAAGGGACCGAGAGGTGGAACTAAATAATAAATGTGATACGAAACATCAAAGTACTAATTTGGTTCCAGCTTTGTCCATGCTCCGTGCATTTAAGGTCTTCAAAGTAATTGTTGGAAAAATATGAGGTTAGTTGCAACGAAAAACAATACATGAGGAAGTACATGATGGCCCAACGTTAACGGGCTTTTTAACACACATTCGAAAGGATTTTTTTTAAGTAAGGATGATACCAAATTGTACTATTAGTATGTTCGCTTAGGCCCTAACCACACAGAGACAATATTAGAGGTAATCCCAAGGTGTGTGGCGATTTTGAGGACCCAAATCCTTAGAGGAGTAGGCACGGATGAGTTTGGATGATTTAATGAAAGTCCAAAGTGAAGAGAGGCAAAAATACAAAATACAAATATACTGAAAACCAAACAAAAACCAATAAATGTCAGGGAAAAAACTTAAGGGACGTAAGAGACTAGAAAGCAACAAAACAACATCTACAGCACAAGAAACCAGCACTGAGTGAGGGCTCTGCTGCACTTTTAAGCCCAGCATGTCATGGTCTGGCCTGTTTGCTCCACCCTAATTAGTAATTCCTCTCACCTGTCATTTTTCCCTCCCTGCTTTAATTACAATTTATTCCCCTCACCTGTTTCCTCTGGTTTATATTCAGTTCAGCCTGAGCATTCAGTGCCAGATCATTTCTTGTCTTCTTTGTCAGTCTGTCGTTTCAGCTTCAGTTTTATTTTCATGGTTTGTGTCCTGGATCCTAGCAGCCAGTGGAAAGAGGTTTTTTGTTCGCTGTCTCGCCTCCTGATCGCCCACCTGTTCCTCCCCCCGAGTCCTCTGGGTTTTGGCTCATTATGTGGGGAGGTTCAGTTTTTCACAGTGCAAGCCTGGCTCCAGGGAGGGAGACCAGTTTAAAGTCCTGCTTCAAGTTCCGGTTCCTACGTCCTGTCTCGGCTACCCTCTTCCACTGTGCCTGCCTGTCTGCACCTGATCCTGTTCGCTCCTGTGCGTGATCACCTGGTCATGCTTCTGGTCCCAGTCAGACTCTGAACCCTCCTGGGAGCCTGTGGATGCCTGGAAGTCTGATCCCTGCCACCTGTTTCTGTTCCTGCCTGTTCTGGATCCTGTCCTGTCTCCTGTCTGTTCTGGATCCCTGACCAGGATCGAAGCTTCCAGCATGACCCTCTGGGACTGCAGCACTTGGGGACATTCTTGGTCTGGACTGTTGTAAACCAGGTAAGTGACCAACTCAGATAATCTTCTGTGAGATGATCGTGGTCACTTACCTGTGTTTCTCCCACTACAGAGGGTCTGAGATTGGAGTGTGCCGCGAGCCACAGCTCCACTTTTGTTTTGTTTTATTTCTAATAAACCTTTGAACTTTCCTACTGACTGTCTCTCCTGAGAATACTGAGTCCATTTGTCCTCGGTTCATGACAAAGCACTCTGATTAGAAAGATTATTGTCACCTGTGTAGGCTCTCCAGGTTCTCTACAAAGATCCTCTCTGGAAGAGATGCACAACTCGCACTAACCCACACACAGGAACCCTGACAGTTCCAAGTGGATTGGACCTGTGTTACAGCGTAATAAAGGGGCCTGGCATATGCACTACATGCACTGTGTACACGTATGTAAATTCGACTTATTTCTTAGCAATCAATGGAAAGAATTGTTCTGTAGTTTATGCTGTCTTCATGGCATATCGGGCTGGAACGGAGCCAGCAGAACCCGATTTCACAGGTAGAACTAAGAGTCAGAGGAAATGGCTTAGAATTAAGAAACGCTTTGACAGCAGCCAGCTGTTTCATGACATAATAAAGAACATCAATAAAAGATTGCTCCGATGTAGCTGCACTGTTGACTGTTGCAAAAAAGCAATGTTGCATTATCAGACTGACTTACATAGGATGTACTATTCGGCCTTAACTCCCACCAAACAAAACCAAAGCTTTGACAGCTGATTGTATTAACACAGAGCGGTTCTACTGGGTACGCCTCGGTGCGTTCCTGAACCGTTGTTCACCAGCTAGTCTGAATTGTGTGGCTGTTTTATTTTTGGTGTTTGCCTTAGCGTCTCTACGTAAATCTAGGGCAGAGTGGATGGTTCAGGCCGGAAGTCAGTTGTCTAAAAGTGAAGTGGATTCCAAGTAAAAGACTATGGATCGCATTTTCTGGACTTTGATGTAATAAACTCTGTTCATACAACACCATAAGAAATGTGAGCATTGCATAAAATAAAAATAAATACCCTAAAAAAACGCAATATTTGAATTCACTTACCCACAATAGATATAAAGAAAGCCAGGTAGGGGGATTAGATAAAGAGCAGGCAGGCAATAGGAGGGTAGTTCTAGTCAATATCCACTTTTCTGGTTTATAGTTGTATTTAAAGCCTATAAGTAAACTAAAAAGTGAGGTGATGCAATCCTGGCTTGATCAGACTCAAACCGTACCACTCAGAAAACAATCTAATTGATATAGCCGTGAGTCCCCTGGCAAAAAACATGGTGTTTACGCACCGCTTCCCCATTCAGCCGAACCGATAGGTTGCATTTAATGGCGGTAACGACACAACAATAGGCCCATAATCAACATTATCTGGGTGGGAAGTACAACACGTGATAAAGGTTAGCAGGAGGTATCGTGACAGTAGTTCCGCCAAATCTGCCACGAAGATACAATACAGCCCGCAATTCTCAGTAGTATACTTCAGTCACACATCAGGCACGAAAAAAATAGTGACTGCGCACTAGAGACTGACATTTGGGAGTCAGTATTAGTAACGATCGAAGTGATTGGGGACGGTGCAGGATTAAACATTAACGGGAGGGGGCAGAACGGAGCAGGAGCAAACTAATAGTAACTAAAAAACTAGGATCGAAGTGATGCCAAAAAATAAAATAAAATATAAAGAAAAAAATCCAGTACTTTTCAGTGCCGCCTATTTTGTAGTTTTTTTCCTTGGAAGTCTACACTACACTACACTATAATGTAAAAGTCAAAAACTACATGACCTGTAAAAACCAAATAGTAAACTCCGCTTCTGAGTTTTCACCCGCTACCAAAAATACAAGAATCGGGAGTGGTGCGGGAGCTAGAGATGGCAAAGTACTTACCTCATTCCGTACTTGAGTAAAAGTACAGATACTTGTCCAGTGCGTGTTAAAATACTCTGGTAAAAGTGGAAGTACTGATTAAACTTCTTACTTCAAGTAAAAGTAATGAAAAGTACAGGCTTTTTCAGTAAATTTACTTTAAAGTATAAAGTGCGTAAAAAGTAGAAAGTCCTACTTTTTTCATGCGCTGCTGCCTACATATTATAAATGTGGATGTCTGCCAATAGGACTAGATCTCCTCAAGTGTAAATTATTTTCAATCATCTCTGCCGCCCATGCTACTATATATGCTAACGCCACCGCCACCTGCTGCAATGTGATTTGTCGCTACACGAATACCGCCAACCCGTCGATTCATCTTGTAGTGGTGCTGCAAATGCACGTAGATCTCCCATCCAATTAGATTGGATTTGGTATTGATGACGTGAAAAATAATAACGGTAACTCCATTGAAATGATTCAAAACTAAAAGTAACGAGCCAATTTTTTAAAATGTAAGGAAAGTAGAAAGTTTACAGATATTTGTGTAAAAATGTTAGGAGAAGTAGTAAAAGTCGCCATTAAAAAATAAGTAGTGAAGTAAAAGTAAAATATATCAGTAGGGTCTACTTTGAGCACAGTAACAAAAGTATTTGTACTTTCAAGCTACTTCCCATCTCTTGGCGGGAGCGGGAGTCATTCCTGGAATGGGAGCGGATGGGAGTGGGGAGTAATTTCTACCAGGAGTGGGACGGGACAGGATTTAGATTTCTACTCTGCCCGGATCGATCGACACTATTTTTCTGTGGGTGTGGGACAGGACAGTGAGTGAAAATCCACTCCCGCGTCAGTCTCTACTGGCGCACCTTGAATGGAACCAATGCATGACAGCACACCAGCAATATGTTTATCGAACCCCACCCACCCCATCTCCACGCCATAGACAAATCCTAACCCGAAACATGCCTCTAGCGAAGTACACACCTCACTTCATCATTCTTTTCACCTTCTACTAGGGACATGCTGATATACTTTAGTATATTAGCTCAACAAGCTATGGGGCTACCTTGAGCTTCACAGCCTCCTCCCACGCTCTTCCATTCACCTCCTGGACGCAATCTTACTCACACTGTAGCAGCGACGCCCTCCTCTCCCTTTTGGTTCTTTTCCAGCAGCTCTTTTCCTTTTTCTTTTTCTTTGAATCAGCTTCTTGTTACCCTCTTTGTTATCCATCGCCGCTAACACATTGTACGTGACGTAACGGTTATGGTTTTTAATCTACACTCTGGATTACCCATAATTCCAAGTCGTAGTAAAAAATAAAATACTCTAAATACATCATTCTCCTTATTAAGTGTTTGAAAACATATTATAGAGAGTGTATTTTTACTAATCGTCTAATGAACTATACACAGACATAGAAATTAAAGGTGAATAGTACACCTAAAAACATGATTATTATCTTCTCATTTTCTTCTACTCACCCCTCTATGCTGAACAAATAAATTCTGGGAGTACTTTTTGATATCTCAAATCCATCTGGAGATCTTGGAGGCTTCCTGCTGTCTGCTGGGACATTCAAATAATGTGAGGTCTATGGCGCTGAGGCAGATAAAGCGATATCATTTATCGTACTACGCGAAGCCAGCACAATTCAAACCAGGATGAAAAGCGCGATTCAGCCGCCTGCTCTGCCACAATGCAAGCGTAGAAGAAGAAATGTGCTGTTTACCTGTGCAAAAGAAAGAAAACAACGTAAAGAAAATGTCTGAGGACTCTGCAAGTTGAGGAAGTTATATGAGTTTTTGCCGCAGCTGAACGCTGGCCAAGGTTTGGTTCGCTGCTACCGCTTCCGTAGCGCCGCGATCATGCATGTGCGCCGCCAGGAAATCCTATACACTACTGTTTATGCTCTTAAAAACGTTTCTAAAATGACTTCGCTTCGAAAATTCTGGATACCCAGGAAACTGGCCTGCTATTTGACTTGCTAGTATGGAGGGATATTTCACATCGCTTTTTGTGGACTTTGGCGGACCCCTTTAACCCGGCCACGCATAGACTTCTATTATTTTAATATCAGCAGACAGCAAGAAGCCTCCCAGATCTCCAGATGCATTTGAGATATCAAAAAAGTACTCCAGAGTGTTTTTCAGCATGGGGGTGAGTAGAAAATGAAGGCTAATCATGTTTTGGGTGTACTATTCCTTTAAAAGTACCACTGTCTGCTTTGCTATTGGTGTCGCGTTTAAATGGCTCACCATCATGTTGAAATCTGCCATGTGTTGTGGTATAAATACGGTCCGGTGCGGTCAGTCACTTCAGGATCAGTTCGGGTTAAAAGGAAGCTTTCACACCATTACATCTGTAAAGAGACGTCCTAGTCTACAATTGTGTAGGGGACCGACCAGGTGTCAGTGATGGGGCCCCTAAAAGGTCGTGGGCCCTTAAGCAACTGCTGTCCATGCTTACCGATATTTATGCCTTTGGTTATATTGCTTTCACAACAGACTTTTATAGTTACATATTTCAACCATGCCAGAGTCCAGTTTCTGGACCAGGTCACACGGTGTGAACTGTGACGCCAACATGCACCATAGAACCTTTTCCTGGCATGGTTATAAGCCTTGGTCTTGAAAAAGTTTATCCGGACCCTGGTTTGGATAAATGGGTTTGCTTGCACAGTGAATGTAGGACCAAAAGCAGAAAGTGAAGATGTGACTTAAGGGTAGCACTGTTAAGAAGAAAAGGAATAAAAGAAATAAACAAGAGTTTAAATGTGAAGTAAAAATTCTTTGGAAATTTCATGGGGTCAAATGGAGTACTGAAGGGGTGCAGCAGCACATCCAGTCAGAGAAATGTTCTTGTTCAGTTTTTTTTTACGCCCTGGGCTGAAATTCTCTGCAGAAAGTCAAATTGAACCATGAATTTTCTAATCTTTAATCATTCTTTGGACTGGACCCTGAACTGGGCCAGTGGTTTGAAAACACCCTTACAAATGCTTTTGGAATTTATTTAGTTTGTAATATGTCCATGAATTTTACAAGAAGGATCATGATGGGTTGATTTTCATTACGTAAATTTCCAATATGGTTCTAGAAAATTCCATTAAACAGAGTCTTTATTATAAAAAAATAACAGTGAACATTTAAAAACTTTTAAAAGTTCCCTTTAAAAATAAATGTTCAATTAACCCTTAAACGGTCAAAGCGAACAGGACATTTGGGTCTATTATCTCCTCAGCTGCAGGGTCATATTTAAGCCAATGTCCACACATCTAAACCAAACAATCAGCAACAAACATGTAAATCACTTCCTACCTGGAATTTGAAAAAATCATCCTGAGCAGCATTCATGATGTCGTCCCACTTTCTTTTATGAAATCCAATCAATGTACATTTTTCCAAAAGTCATTTTTGAGTAATTAGCTTGATTTCTCCCTCTAATCAGTGAACTGGAGGTCGCTGGAAAAATAATTGTTTTTATTAAGTAGCCATCAGGCTTCAAAGGTTTAGCCATGATTTCCTTTTTCAAGTGTATTCTTTTCTAAATTCAAAACACAAGTAAATGACAAGGCCTGGACTACAAATGTCCAATTACTGTTTCCGCAGTACTTCAGCTGCATAAAGTGTCCTCCATATTTATATCCGCCCCTGGTGGAATATCTAAAACCAACTGAAATCAATCATCTACTGCAGAGAAATTATTGAGATGCTACAAATTGAAGAGACGCACAAAAATTTTATTAGGTGTAGGTGTGCTAGATGTTAATTTTTAAAGAAATCCAGTATTTCTTCTGGTCTGATGATCGGTTAGTTCCAATAAAGAAGTGGAAAATATCTCCCTTAACTCCGTATAATGTAACTAGATCTCCCATTTCCCTAAAAACAAAAAAGTAAAAAAGAACCAGATCTGGAAACAAGGTGATGCGATGCCTTCATGCTATAAATGAGAAAGACACGGCTTACAGTGAGTCGCTGAAAATGTTTGGTTAATTAAAGCATTTCTCCCCCAACCCTGTGGAGCAGAAATCCTGCTGGCTCAACAAGAGGAATGAATTTTAATCATTATTAAAGATATACATTTACAGTGCAGTTAACCGGATTTCTGATTAAAGGATCTGGTTTGCATCAGTGGCAAACAGCAAATATATCAGGAATCCAGCTAAGAACAGTTTAATTGTTTAATTCAGGCCATCTTTAATTCGTCCTGAAACCTGGGGTCCTTATTTGTTGCCAGTGGATGGAAAAAGTCAAATTAGAAAAGGAATAACATTAAATTATTATGAGCTTTGGCCTTTAATGACAGCGAGAGTCTCCGGGATGTTGATGGAGATCAATCCTATCAAAGCTTCTGCACTCCAGCACAAAATAAAAGAACATTTCCCCCTGCTTCAGTTGCACAGAAGCAGTGAGGAGTTTTCCTCTCCTGCTCCCTCCACGCACCCGGGGCAGCTTTCTGCATCAGAAGAATTCCTGGCAAATTAATGCACTACCTCTTGGGCTAATTAAATTAGAGGGGATCAAAACTACAGAGCGGCTTTTGTGCTGGACACAATGTTGTGCTTCATGCGCTCTTTGCTCTGGGGGGAATTTCTGCCATTTAGCCTTCTCTCTGCCTGCAGCTCCATGCTGGACTCGCTCTAACACAGTCAAGTTTCTCTAATTTGCTTGAATGAGAAAGAATTATTAACTGATAATAAGAAGCTGAGAGAGAGGGGGGGCGGAAGAGGAGGAGGAAGAGAGCATTGCAAAGGCTGCAGGCAAGTGATGAGTGGGGGAAAGGCCAACTCAGCGGCACCTGAAGCTCATGTGATTTTTATATTATTAATTCCTCCCCAAAACGAGGCATTCAGGAGTAAAATTGCTGTGCAAATGACAAAAACGATTATGGTTGTAATTCCTCTTCTTTGTGAGAATGTGTGCAGCTTTGTCGCAGCTCTAACTGGATCAGGCTGCTAACAAGCTACCGCTAACCATGTAGCATTAACCATGACCTCTGCAATGCATGATGGGTCTTTTAAAGGTTATTCAGCTCTGTAGAGGGACACAGACATCACTGATAGTACTTAGGGTAAAGCACTCGGCTAAAACTGTTAAAAGGAATGCAAAAAACAGGGAATTTTATGTGGTTTTATATGATAGAATTATACAAAGAACCAAAATAGAGTAAATGTAATGGGAAATAATACATTTAGATCAATAAAACTCAGAAACCATTTATCGTCATGCGACATTTACTAAGTTCCGTTGTTTATTTACTGTTTTAAACTAAATATTTAAGATGTATTTTTCAGGATAAGGGTTGTGAGGGCCTTTGTTTATGAATAATGACTTTTTTCTTTATTGCTTTTCGAGCTAAGCATGAACTTATGCATTAAAATCCCCTAACAGAACATCACAGGAAATATACAACAAACATGTTATTTTTGATTGCTTTATCTCATGTACTGATGAATGGCAAAGAATGTCCAGGAGTAAGGTGGACACCCTGTCTACTTTTAAGGGTAGGTTTAAAATGTTCCTTTTTGATAAAGCTCATAGTTAGAGGCTCAGATTATCCTGAGCTATCTCTATAGTTATGCTGCTATAGGCCTAGACTGCTGGAGGACATAGGGACCCCTTTTTTCAACATTATGCTTCATTCTATCTCTATTCTCCCACTCTGCAGAAACTGTTAGTTTAATCTCTGCTTTTTTTTCTCATAGTAACGTCATCTGTTCTTTTCCTGTTTGGCTGTGACTCCATCCTTGGAGAGAAATATCAGCTGTGCTGCTGCCAATCAACACCTTTGTTTATAGAGCTCCTGTGGAGCTGGTTGACAGTTGCCTTTTGTATCTCTGCTTTCTGTATTTGTCCGCTTCTGTCTCCTTGAACCCCGCTGTTAGTCTTGGCAGATGGCCACTTACACTGAGCCTGGTCCAGCTGGAGGTTTCTTCCTGTTAAAGGGAGTTTTTCCTCTTCACACTGTCACTACAAGCATGCTTAGTGTGAGGGGTGATTCGCGATGCAATCAACTGGTTTTCCTTCGATAGAAAACTTCGAATCCATTTGACTGTATGATCTGTTTGAATTGTAAAGTGCCTTGAGATGACATGTGTTGTGAATTGGTGCAATATAAGTAAACTGAATTAAATTGAATTAAGTTAACAGTTTAAGCTATCGCCAAGAGGACCAAAGGGATTCATTTTATACCAAATACCCTCTAAACTATTACAATATTAAGATTATTTTAATGTTGTGGGAGATTAGAATAGCAAAACTGCTGCTAGTTTTATGTTTAAGGAACGACAAACATTTGTATGACCAAAAGGAAGAGCTTTTAAAAACCCTAAAAGAAGTTTCTGCAGACAGTAGGACTAAAACAAAACCTGGAATATTGAACTGTCTCCATGATGCTGTGGTTGGTACTCTGCATCCAATGTTCTTTCTGAGATAGTCACACATTATGACCGATTTTCAGCAGAATTAATCACTTGAAAAAAAAAAACGGCCTGGCGAGGAGGAAAGAAAAGGAGCTGCTTTGGATCAGCAACAGAAGCACAAAGTGTGTTTTGCATGCCTTGAGGAAATCTCTCGGAAGTCAAAGGAAGCAACTCCCCCTCCCCTCCCCTCCCTCTGCCACCCACAACACGTCTCAGTCCATTTTGGCAACGCAAATATGAACAGATTAGTAATTAATGCAGGTATCAAAGCCTGCTTACCTTTAGATGAAGGTGGCAGCTCCCCACTGAGCCACTGATAAATAAGACATTTGCATTTTGTGTTTGATCCTGCCAATTACAAAGTGACTGCTGCAATCGTCTGCAACACGCCAGGAAGGTAAATCTTTCAGGTTGAAACTGCTGCTCATTTCCATCAGAAGTGGTAATTATTACAATGACAGCATCTTTTTCTGCCACAGACCCGCCAGACGAGTTTACTCTCTAGTTATCTGTTTCACACCCTAACAGGAAGGTGTCTCTCCTCAGAAGAGTCGGACAATGATGCTACAGCCGATCAGAGTCTTGTTGAAGTGATCCTTCAACTTGAGGACACTCAGAACCATCAGACTCATGACCTTCCAGCTGCCATTCTGTCTGTAATCTTTGTTTTTTTTAAGCGTTCTAGACCTGGAATCAAACATGCTGTCATTAAGGCAGGGCTTAACAGCACTTTCAATGGTATTCTACATAAATATGCTACATAAATAAACTTGTCTTGGTTTTTATGTTGTAGCTACAAAATTCAAGGTATGCTCAGAGGATTTTATATGATATACTAAGCTAAGGTGATTTAAAAGTTTGTCACAGGTTCATCCAGGTTGATAATGGCATAGGATACAGAGTTCACCTTATTGTTTCTTTGCATAAGACAGCTTGCCCCTGTTATTTGTGTTAATCAGAAGTCCTATTACCTATAGGGACAGTCCTGATCTCAGCTTGCTTCACCGCAGAGATCGTCTGGAGACCCTCCTCAAAGAAAATTTCTGACCCGTTTACCAAATCTAACGTCTCAATCAGAAGCATTGGCTTTGAGGC
>JAGKQL010000067.1:7396566-7413917 GCA_018398635.1 Cyprinodon brontotheroides | reverse complement strand
TTGGCAACGTTTTTATTTCTTTTATTTTGAATGCTTATTTATCTGCTTCAGCATCATCAGCAGTTTTTTTCTGTTTTGGCGGAATTATTATCATTATGATTGTTATTCATACTTTAAGTTAAAACAAATCTCCAAAAGGACTAATTCTGTGACTTTGACTAGACCTCTAAAACATATATCTGACTGCATGTTTAGAGTTCTGCTACTAGAAGGTGAACCCATTACGTCCGTCCATCTCCTCCTCAGCTCTGATTGAGTATCCTGTCCGTTCTGAAGATGCTGTTTTTAAGGTTCAATTTAAGTCCTTAACCAAAGCAACTTTATTTTGGATGCAGTGCAATTTTCCATCACTTCTACTGGTCAGAATCTGCAGTAAGATGGAGTTCAAGCAGCTGGTGGTGGTATCATGGTGTGGGGTTATCTCTATGCTTCTGTTTTAGCTTCCCAGTGCCAGTTGAGCGTCACCTCAAACCCCAAAGCCTAAGTATTGCTGCTGACCCACATCCACATCTAATCAGAGTGTGTGTAACTCCTCCTGCCAAATAATCCATCATGTCTTAAAGCAGAAATCTGTCAACAAACCAGCCAACTAAATCCACATTCGTGAAGATAAAACTGGTAGAAATACCACAAATCCTGGAAGTTGTAGGATACATTTCACTCTTTCCATTAAAGCAACATATTTCCGCTTTAGAAAGTTATGCATGACTTTGCACATGAAAACGTTCTATAAACATCTAAAAAAAAAAAACTGAAACTGAAATTATCTGGAGTTTTCAAAAACATCCACATTCAGCAGCCAGTACCCCCACCCCGAAGACGCGGGTTTGCTCTCTTACGGCATGTTCACGGTTGACTGCGTGTGTGCGAGTGTTTGCATGCCTAAAAACATGCAAAACAAGCAACAACTCCCTGCGCACAAACCGACTTTCTGGTTTTCAGGAATCCGGAGGGAACGTCGTTGCAGAGCATCAGTGTTTCACCCAAAAAATCCCCGAGGAACGCTCGGAGCTCCCGCAGGAATAAAGAGTCCTCAGGAGATTCTCTGAGCATTCCTGCATCAGCTTGTTCTCTACGGTTAGATTTCACTGAGTCTAAGAGAAACAATACAGAATATAATGAAATAAGGACCAGAGAGAATTAATTCCTGATCACTTTAAGAATAAAACTAGAACACTATTTCCATTAGATGAAAAAGTAGGCAGTAAAACAGTTGGAAAAATGATGCTTCTCGGTAAAAACCACTATTATTAGGAACATATGATCCACCACAAGGCTGGAAGGGAACGCCTTCTCCCTTTTACTTTTAATTTGGTGAAAGCTGAAACATTAGGTCAATAATTCTGTATTTTAGCAGTTATTTCCTGAGATGTTTCATGGATCCATTAGAAAAATGTGTATAAAACAGCTTTAAGTGCTGATGTACAGTAGAAGTCTAGGTAGATTTATTATTCCATCAACCTGGACAAATAGCGCAGCTCTGTTAGAGGAAAGTTACATTCAGCTTCATGCTGCCACCACCGTGTTTCACTGCGTGTATGATGCATTAGGCAATACTAGGCAGTTGCCTAGGGCCCCAAGTTCCTGGGGGCCCCATAAAACTCTGTTTACATTTATGATGAATACAACAATATCTTATTTGTGCACATTAATTATGTTTTTGATAAACATCCTTCTGCTAAAATGCCATCAGAAAGCTTATAATATTGTGTCTCAGCCCCCTTCAGTGTCCACCATATTGGATCAGTCCATTTGCTGCACATGTTCAGAAAGGTCCAAACAGACAGCAGCAAACCATTTGAAAACAAACGATGTGAAGAGGCAGCATTGAGAAACTTTTCTTGCTATATTCAGCGACTTTTCAGACCCCTCTAGAGCCTTTATTTTTATTCAGTCCAATCAAAACATCGCTAGCGCCAAATCTAGCAACTTTTTCCTGCTACTGGAGACTTTGGCGACAAGCAGCGAACTCTGCTCTGTAACCCCGCCTCCTGCTCTCCTCTATCTTGTCTGCTGTCATGATTCATGCAGCTATTATTTCAGAAAAATGAAAAAATGCAGAACAGATAAGCAGATCATGGCTTGTCTACAGGGATAAGGACTCATATTGCCATTTCCTTTTTGGAAATAGGAAGGAGCAACCAGCTAAGTGTGCTTAGTGCTTGAGACAGCATGAAAAGTCAGCGGAGTACAAAACATAAAGAGGAAAACAACAAGAAGAGAGTGACAAAACGTAGAAAAAAAAATGTATGTCTATTTAAATTCTTATATCTGTATAATGTTGATGAAGATTCTCAGTCATCCAGGTCATAGTCATTCTGGTCATAGCGATACAAGGCTTTGTCTATATAAGACTCAAACTCACTGCGGATTCAGAAATTTGAATTGAGAAAGCTTCCTGGAGAGGTGGCGAAACGTCTTCAAATCTTGGAAACCAAGTCCAGTGGATATTTTTTGAATTTTTACAGAATATCTGTATAATGGGTCTCTTTTATGTGTTGTCTTCCCAGTTCAGAGGGCCCCCTACCATTCTTTTCCTAGGGCCCCAAATTTCTTAAATCCGCCCCTGGTATGATGCCATGGAAACTGAAATTGGCTGCAAGGCAAGGCAAGGCAAGGCAAATTTATTTGTATAGCACAATACAATCCAAAGTGCTTTACATGATTAAAATATAGGAAAATAAAATAAAAAATGCAGAAACAAAAAAGAACATTAAAAACATTTGGACTAAAGAAAATAAAAAAGTTGAACAAATGATGTTTTAGTTGAACTGTTTAACTAGAACAGTCGAAGGCAATCCTAAACAAACGTGTTTTTAGTCTTGATCTAAAGGAACTCACGCTTTCAGCACTTTTTACAGTTTTCTGGAAGTTTGTTCCAGATAAGTGGAGCATAGGAACTAAATGCTGCTTCTCCATGTTTAGTTCTGGTTCTAGGTATGCAGAAACCTAATCACACAGAATGAACAGAAACTTCTGAACTAGGGCTGGGCGATAATTCAATAACGATATATATCGATCGATAGACATGTGGCGCAATAGAAAAAAAGAGAGTCGATAAAAGTTAGATAAAAAGAAACGTAGTTTTCCTTCCTTCTCATTGTAGCCTAGCATGTAGGTTTATGCTAGTCACTGCTTCCTCCCAACCAATCACAATCGCGGACCCAGGCACGCCGTCACCAAGCGCCGCCCTCTCAAACCACAACACAGAGCACATGAAGGTGCAGCAAGGACAGGTGGAGGAAATTGTTCCAAAGAACGGTTTTTGTAGTTCGCCAGTCTGGCAGTATTTCGGTCATGGCAAGTCGGACCAAAAACAAACCACAGTCATCTGGAAAATGTGTCGGGAACCAGTGAAAACCAGTCTGATAACGAAAACCAACTTTTTTATCATCTCAGCCGCCACAGCCGCAGGGAGTACGAGCTGTTTAGGCCCCGGCAGCGGCTCTCCTCTGAGGAATCTTCGAAAATATATATATATTTTTCAGTTCTGGGCAGTTTCCCACGTAGTTCTAACAATTGAGATAAAAATGCTGAGGGGCCAGAAACTTCAAACTAATAACTCAGGTTAAAGCAGGAAACGGGGCGGCGGCGGTGTGGGGGCATTTATTTATTTGTTATATTTATTTTGGTCACTTTGGTTTATTCTTTGTCTGTATTTAATAACATAACTCAGGTCTCTTAAGTTATTTTTCTTTAAAACAATTCTGTTATGGTTAAAAGTTGGTTAAATAAAGATTTAATTCTGAAGTCTGTGTTTGTGTTTTTTATTAAAATTAAATAATTTAGCAATATTATAAAAAGTCCAGGCAGAGCTGCACATAAAATATGGTTTCAAATCTTTTCAATAATTATCGATATCGATCAATATGCATTTTTTTTTATCGATAAGCTTTTTTTCTATATCGCCCAGCTCTATTCTGAACCAATATTCATGAATATTGGATCGCTTCCACGACATTGATTGGTGATATAATTACTATTTTGAAAGGAAGACGCTGCTGTGCAAATAAGAGTAACAACGCTGGTTAGAAGTGGTGAGAATGTTGAGTGTCACATAGATTTGGTTGAAAGCAGTGAATCATTACAGTGTGTGAATTGCAGACTGAATTAACCAGACAGAGCTTTTTATTCCTTCAGTAGGACCCCGGTTTGTTAGGTCCCCATAAGAACACACCGGAAAAAATCCAAATCTAGATAAGTCATTTTTTCTTAAAATAAGGGCATTTTGTTCTTGGATTGAGGAGGTAAAAGAGACATTTTGCCAGTGGAACAAGACAATTTACATTTAAAATAAGAAAACACAATTGCATTGTCTTATTTAAAGTGAATTTTATCTAAATATCTCTATTTTTAAGAGTAAAAATACTCATTCCATTGGCAAACTACCTCGTTTACCTACTCAAATTTAGGGTAAATACGCTTAACTTAGGAAATTTTACAACATATTCTCATTTTCAGTTCGTATGAGATCGTACGCGAAAAGTTATGCACAGTATTTCAGACGCGTTTTGGGACATTTTTCCTCGAAAAAACAGATCAGTGCGCATATGCGCAGCCAGGCCGAAAAAAGCAGATCAGCGGACGGATCGTAAAACTGGGAAAAACAGTGCAATAATCACTTCTTCATGTCTCTAACTACGTTGCTTGCTGTTTTATATCTTAGGGTTAAGGTCAGGTTTAGTTTATGTTAAATTCTATGTTATTGAATGGTGCGTAAAGATGGCAAGACGTAAAAATATCTACGAAATACCTACAAAAAAAACGTCAAAAACATACTCTAAATTACGGTGCATAACATTTCGTAGGATTTCATACGAACTCATATTGAGAATACACTGAATTTTAATCTATTTCTAGATTGTTTTTCCAGTGCAGAACTTTGCTTATTCTCTTTATTTGCTCCTCTTCTTCGTTTTATATTCAAATTCATTATCAAGATGTTTTCTGTAACTAGTTTTCTCTTGGTTGGACATCGTTTCATGACTTTTTCTTAAAATAAGTGCATTTTTTCTTGGATTGAGGAGATAAAAGATACATTTTGCCAATGGAACAATACAATTTACACTTAAAATAAGAAAACACAATAGCATTTTTCTATTTTAAGTGTATATTATCTCATTATTTTATTTTAAGAGTAAAAATGCTGATTCCATTAGCAAACTATCTCATTTACCTACTCAAATTAAGGGTAAATACACTTAAATTAAGACATTTTTACTTATTTCTAGATCGTTTTTCCAGTGCAGCCTTCCCGATGCAACATCTTCCACCTTTCTAGGCTCCCTTAAATGTTTTTTTATTTTTATTATTTACAAAATTTCTTATTTTTAGTCTTGAAAATAAACAAAGAAAATAAAAAAGTTGTAAAATATTGTTTTTTTTGCCTTTTAATAAACAGAAAGATAGAATAAAAGTTCCAAAGTATCATTAAGTTTTAGGCCTTTTTTCTAACTGTTGTGAGTTAACGTTTAAATATATTACATAAGATAAATATAAACATTAATCTCGAGCCATGATCATATTTTGATGTAAAATGGAAATGCTTTTAATTAAAATTAAAGGACTTTCTGTGGTATTATATTTAATGGCAGACGTATAATGACAACAAAGGCGAAGAAGGAAAGGGATCCATCTAACATTCTCCGTTGCCACACATAAGATTAATCAGTAATTAAATCCTACTTTAATTTCCATCTTGTGTAAATCTTTCTAACTGTTATGACAACAGGTCTTAAAAATCCTGCACCCAGATTCATTGGAAGCTAAACTTAAGAAAAATAATGTAAATACTATATCTTCAAGACAGTGACATGCCTTCATTGTGGTTCTTAGAGAATGTATTTATTTAAATTCCAGGGTCAATAAATTGGACGGCTAATCAACTCCAGTGTGTTATTAGAGCCTTCAAAGCATCAATAAAGTTTGATTCATGGATCCCACATCGGTTTCCTTAAATTGTTGCCATGACGCTTCAATACGGCGTTGGGAAAGCGTTTGTTGCAACACCACAGACAAATGAGCTCTCCCCTTAATTTGGGCATTAATTCTCCACTCTGCAGTAAACACATACATCTGGATTGCCAAACTTGGACATGATTTAATTTCGCTCCAGTTTCTCCGTCTAAATGTGGTCTCAGTTTGGCTGGAATCTGGTCTCAGACCCGGCTCCCCCCCTCTCAGCGCTGATAAAGACGGGAAGAGTAAAAAAAACACAAAACAATTATGCAAAATGTGATATTTAGCGTTAAATTCTGTTTATGTCTTTTTACTGGCAGCTCCATCCCCTCCATGCATCTTCCACAGTCGCAGAACCGAGGAGAAAAAAGTGGATTAAATCCAAAATTTACTGTATTAATTGAAAGTATTTTTCCATATTACTGAAAGCAATATAGTTGCATTAGCGTAGAGTTGAATAAACGAGCAGTTTGCAGGTACGCACCATGCATTCCAATTATGGCAGAATAAAGCAAAATGAAATTTCCATCTTCATTCAGGAATATGAATGTGTAATTTAATGAGAAGGAAAAAAAAAAAGGTGCCAAAAAGGTAAGCACCTTGCCAGCGCTTTGAAAAATAGCACCAATTAAAGCCCAACTTGCTTGTTTCCTCATAGCATACATGTTTTCATAACTCTGAAATCAAATAATTGCTCCTCTTTATATCACGGACAATAAAAATGAAAATATGGCGGCTCTTGAATATTTCAGTGGAGTTTTTCTGAGGAAAATGTGGGGCGTTTGTGAGGTTTCCTTCAAGAAACCGAGGAGGAAAACAGCCTCATTTATCTTTACAGCCTTGGAAGGAGAGAAGCGTTTGACTTTTTGTGATTATTTGCCAACAGCCGCGTGCTGGTCCCTCACAGATTATATGAAAACAGTGTGTTTATAAGTAGGAAAATAAAAGGTTTGTGTTGCCTGAAGCCTCTCTGGTCTGGGTCTGCAGCCTGTGTCCAATCAGCTGAGTTTTTTTTAAAGCCAAACTCAATTAAATCTAACTTATAGTTGACTGTAATTATCGCCGCACAGGACGACAATTCATACTTTATTATTTGAGTTGCTTTTTGAGCTAACCCTCCATCAATGCGCTCTCTCTCACACACACACGGGACTGATGTTAATCAATTTGGAGGAGTGCCCGGATTGTTTAAACTGTCATCGCCACCCATCAGTCTGCTGCAGCCTCTCAGGAATTTTAATATCTCCAGGGAGAAGCAATCATCCAACAAATACAAACATCAGTGCTCTGAAAAAAAAAAAAACACAGAAACAAACAAAAAAACTAGTTTTCTGGAACAAAATTATCAATAAATTGTAAAAATCAATTTCTATTATCTCCTAGCTTTAAAAAGTTGTTTTTATTTTGTGTTTATTCACATTTCTAAACAAGTAATTGGCATTTAAATGCAGCAAACAATGATAAAATTGACTGTTTATTACCTTATGCCATAAATGCTGTCATTTAAAGCCTTTAACAGCCTAAAAAAAACCTTTTACATGTCCATGTTTATCGTTCTACCGTAACTTTTCCCATAATCCAGGCAGAAATGTCTGGTTGTTTCAGGACCGAATGTAAAATTTAACACAAATAATCAGTTTTCAATCTCAGATTATTTTTGGAGGAGGGTTTATTGGGAGGTTTTGTAATAAGAATCTCATCCAATGAAAACAGCAGACAGATAAATGAGTCAAACATAGAGATAAAGCGTCCAAATCAGATTTCCTCGCAAATAAAAAAATTAAAAACACTAACGGAGACCGATACTTTTTAATTTTTAAGTTTTATTCAGCTCCTGCTAAAATATATAGATCAGATTTTTTTTTTTTTGTGGAATTCTGTAGAGCTTTTATTATATTAACAGCAAATATCCTCCCCTATCATACCTTTTTTTCTTTTCCTAATTTGATTTCATATATTTAATTTGATTATTTTTAAACTTCTGTCTGAGAGATGAAGTTATTTATACCGAGGTTTGCAGTGATCCAGTTTTCTGACGTTCTTTCTTTAACCTGCTGTCAGACCTTTTAATTTTCCTTTTCTTTTCTTTTATTTTGATGAGCTTGTGTTAGTGATGTTCAGCTTAATGCGTCTTTAAAACTTTATTTCCAAATTGATTATTATTATTTTTAAATCTCGTTAAATATGCAGATTTAATTGAACGTAAACTAAAAAAAAGTATCTGATGCAAAAGTGAAAATTTGTAAAATACCACAAATTACGACCTTATTAGAAACTTCAAGTTTCTTCTGCCTTGAATGTTAGTTTTTCCAGATTTTTATCTTTATGCTTTAAAAAAAATGATAATAACCTCAAAACTACATTTATTAAATAAAAAAAAAAAATTTCTATTGTGCCACTGCTATGATTACCTGCACTGAACCTCACCTTCAAACTAAATAAAATAAAATAAACGAAATGAAATAAATAAACAAACCCATCATGAAGACAAATAATTGATAACTAATTATTCTAAGACATTCAAAGTTATAAACTTGTTGCTCACATCTATTTTGCTGAAACCCTGTTAATATAATAACTAGACAAAAAACTAAAAATAACTTCAATAATATTACATGTTTAAAACATTGGGTTTTTTGCTCTCTGCTAGATTCATAATGTGGTTCTATGCTTCTAAAAGAATAAAAACATTCAGAGAGGTCTCTGCTGACCACCATGTTTGGTTAGAGAGGTGAACTGACTTTAAAACCTACAGCTTTGGGGAGAAGAACTGCGCAGGTAGAACCAAGTAACACAGGCTGATGAATGACGATAAACAGAAAGATCCACACTGCAAAAAAATCTAAATCTAGATAAGTTGTTTCTTAAAATAAGTGCATTTGTTCTTGAATTGGGGAGGTAAAAGAGACATTTTGCCAATGGAACAAGACAATTTACACTTAAAATAAGAAAACACAATTGCATTGTCTTATTTCAAGTGCATAGTATCTAATTACTTTATTTTAAGAGTAAAAATACTTAATCCCATTTAGCAAACTATCCGAGATTTACCTACTCAAGATTAAGGGTAAATACACTTAATTTAAGAAATTTTTACGTTATTTTTAGATCAGCTTTTTGCAGTGTGCAGTAAAATCTAAATCTAAATAAGTCATTCTTTCTTAAAATAGAGTGCATTTTGTTCTTAGATTGAGGGCCCAGTAAAGAGAGACATTTTGCCAGTGGGGAACAAAGAACTTGATTTTACACTTAAAATAAGAAACTACAATTTGCATTGTCCTATTTTCAAGTGCATATTATCTAGTTATCTTATTTTAGAGATAAAATCACTCATCCCATTGGCAAACTATACCTCATTTACCTGCTCAAAGAATAAAATTCAATACACTTAAATTAAAGACAATTTTACTTATTTCTATATTGATCGTTTTGCAGTGCAGAAAGAAACAATGAGAATCCTTTAATACTGAGGGACAAGTGGAGAATGACATCGACTGCAGGCGAGCTAATTAGGAAGTGAAGCAGCTGGAGCAAAAGGGCTGTAAGGAGACTGAGGAGGGCAGACTAATTAACACTAATGAAAATTACAAAAAAAAGAATAGAAACAAAATTACAGAAAGATAACAGAAAATCATCTAGAATAAAGAAGGTAGAGACACACAAGAAAAAAAAAGAATAAACTAATAATAAAAATGCAATAACTGAACAGAAATCCAACTGCTTGGGCTCCACTACACTATGGTGACCAAACGTCCGCATTTCCCGGGACATGTCCGTATTTCACGTCCTGTCCCGGGCGTCCCGTTTTTTTTTTTAGAAAGTGAGGAAATGTCCTGATTTTTTTTAAATTACCTTCATTGGATCATTAAATTTACAGGCACTGCGCACGGCGCTGCGTGTGACGTAATCCCTGAGCTGCGTCAGTGCGGGCAGCCCTGTTCTTAATCAGAATATAGACAGCGTGGCTGTCAGTACGCCCAGGAAACGGCAAAGCGAAATAGCCGTGTTTACCAATGATTTACAAAAGGTTTCCCGGCTTTCAGGCCGGGTGAGACAAGCGGAGGCCTTGTGCACAGTGTGCAAAGCAGGCACATGTGTCTCGGTGTCAATGGAGGTGCAAGGAATCTGAAAAACCACCTGGACTCCGAAAGTAAAAATGGTCTATTGATATGTTTTGTTCGTTTTGGAATCATTTTTGCTACACAAGAGGTATTTTTGTTAATTAACTCATTTGTTGTTATTTTTGCAATAGCCTACAAGAACGAACATTATTTAAGTTCATTGCTTTGAGGCTGAGGTATCCACATCTGTTATTGGCGAAGGGATGGAAGTAGCAGTACAAATATGGATTACTACAATACTCAAGTAGATTTTCAGTATTTTTACTTTACTTTACTACTTATTTTTTGTAGTGGCTTTTTACTTCTACTTCTTACATTTTACACAAATATCTGTACTTTCTACTCCTTACATTTAAAAATTGTCTCGTTACTTTAGTTTTGAATCATTTCAATGGAGTTACCGTTATTATTTTTCCGTCATCAATACCAAATTCAATCTAATTGGATGGGAATCTCTACGTTGCATTTGGACGTACCGCTACAAGATGAATGCGACAGATTCGGTAGTATTCATTAGCGGCAAATCATTGCAGCTTAATTGGCGGTGGCGTTAGCATAGTAGCATGGGCGGCGAGATGATTGAAAATGAACACAGCGGAGATCTAGTCCCTATTGGCAGACATCCATTTAAAATGTAGGCAGCGGCATGAAAAAAGTGGTTTTCTACTTTTTACTTTTATAACTTTAAGCGTCACATTTACAAGCCTGTACTTTTGTTACTTTTACTTGAGTAAAGAAGTTTAATCAGTACTTCCACTTTTACCAAGAGTGACTTTTTTTAACACAAGGAAAGTATCTGTACTTTTTACTTTCAAGTCACGAGGAGGAGTGGGTACTGCCATCTCTGGTTGTGGGGTTAGAGTTATTGTTAGCTTTTATTGTTAAGTGAGGGAGGATGTTTAGATGCTTTTCATTCATTACAGGAATTGTTAAGCATTTTTAATAAATACATTTTGAATGAAATTATCGTTTGTTATTGGAGTTATTGCTGTTGACTTTTACTGAAAAGCATTTTTAATAAATCAGCTGTAAATATCATGTTAATGTAGGATTTCGTAGGTCTAAGTTAAGTGAGTCCAACAACAACCCCCTAGACTGGTCACTACACCCCACAACAGAAATACATAAAATAAAGGCAATGAAATACAAAATGATGTTACTCACTATTCTGTTTATTGTTGCATGATTTTTTTGCAGCTTTTTTACTAACAAATGTGGGGCACAGGCAAAAAATCCTTCTCTAAAAAAATGCAAATTTTCCTCACACCATAGGAACTCAACATTAAAAATGGAACAAGTTAAAGTGTGTTAAAATCAGGGGTCTGCACCAGAGTGAGACCCTTGAGATGCTGTTTAATTTCAAAATGGGAGCTTTAAGTCCATTTTTGCCATAAACACAAAGCATATAAATATATATAAGTTTCTGAGTGTTTAAACCAGAGTTTTACTGTTTTTTTATTTAATTCAAACTGATTCAGACAGTTTTTAAAGTGGAATGTAGGTGAAGTTTGTTGGAGTCAAATTAAAAGCAGTAAAATTGGAGAAATTCTGAAAGTTAGTAGATGTAGTCACACTGAACTGCACTATTTTAACTACCATCATACGTAAACGTGTACTTTTCCAGTTGCTGATTAAATATCCATATGCAACGCAATTATTAGCAAATGCATTAACATGTAGGAAGAATAAATGACTTAATTGTGCCATTTTATTACGCCAAAGTTGGAAAATTGCTCTCTGCAGTCAGTTGGAAGAATCTAGGTTGGGTTCCTTTTTTCTTTTTTCCAAAGGCCTGAGGTTAAGTAACTCTAACCTTCTACGTCTTCTTCCACTAAATTGAAGGCAGAGCTCAGAGGAGTGAGGATTAATTGCAAATAAAAGAGGTTATTCTCCAAAGAAATAGGCCACAATTCCCTCCTCATGAGCTCAAATCGGAGAAATAAGATATTTTCTGTATAGGGCGACTCTCTGCAGGTCACTGGATGAATGCTTGAAGCTTATTCTGTCAGTCAGATGTTTTTAAAAGGAGGCATTAGTGAGGCGGACATCGGTGTCTTGTTTATTCTAGGTGAAACCACAAACAAATCCGACATAATTGGGCAGTTGGAGGCTTTTCCGGCACGCTGCATTGTCCGGCCGACGTTTGAAACGTCTGTAACTGTCTCCTCTGTGACACGTCTCCCTGCCGGAGAAGCTGTTAGGAGGAAATGGGTCAAGATCAAAGTTGCTCGTCTCCAAAGAGGCGTTGCGTTCTGTGCGTTCGCCTGACAGGTCGCGTCAAAACTCGCCTTTAATTCGACAGAAGGATAAAGCTCCGGCTTCTTGTTTTATGAGGGAATATTACATTAAAAGTGAGAGGAAGTGGCAGGAGGAAAAATAAACACGAGGAAAGTTTTGATAGAGAGGAGGAGGTCCAAGAAGCCTCGTTCTGCTGCAGCCTGTGAGGCCGTCAGCCAGTCTGGGTGAAGGTTTATGATTTGACTTTCTTCATGCAACTCCAGGGAAAATATGAGCTAATGACGAACTGTAACAATAAAGAGGCAATCTGTCATCCGAAGGAGCTTATCTGCTGCGCTTTTGTCTGTCAGAGTTGCTGCTAACACCAAACACATCCGGTTTATACAGTGCTGTGTAAGTATTCACACCCTTATGCTCCTTTAGTTGCTTCTGGTATACAATCAATAAACAGAGATCAAGTTCAGTTTTATAATCCTGAGCCACAGAAAGAAGGCTTGAAATCCTCATCGTACAAAAAACACACATTATACGTCATTTTGGAAAGAGTCTCTAGAGAACCGAGCAGAAAAAACATCAGATAGAGGAACAGGGACCAGGGGAAAACCTTCCTCAGATTATCTCACAGACCAAAATTAATTCAATATTAAGTTAAGAGAACATCGGGAGATGCTTTCATAAAAGAAACCGGTCCTACACTGGAAAAAAATCAAAATCTAGACAAGTCATTTTTTTGCTTAAAATAAGTGCATTTGTTCCTGAATTGAGAATAAAAAGGCGACATTTTACCAACGGAACAAGATAATTTACCTTTAAAATAATAAGAAAACACAATTGCATATTCTTACTTCAAGTGCATTTTATCTAAATATCTTATTCTAAGAGTTCAAATACTTCACTACCTGACAGGCAAATCTATCTCAAAGTTTACCTACTCAAATTGGGGTAAATGCACTTAATTTGAGAAATATTTACTTATTTCTAGATTGTTTTTCCAGTGTACTGCCTAACTGGCCCTAATACAGAAAAAATACAGAAAAAACGATCCAGAAATAAGTTAGAATTTCTTAAATTAAGTGTATTTACCCTTAATTTGAGTAGGTTAATGAAATGAACTTTTACTCTTAAAATAATTTAACTAGATAACATGCACTAGAAATAAGACAATGCAGGTTTTTTTAATTTATGTTTGATGTAAATTTTCTTGTTCCATTGGCTAAATGTCTCACTTACCTCCTAAATTCAAATAAAATGCATAATGTTTTGAAATGTTTTAGAAAGTAAAATAAAACTTTGTGAATTTAATGGTAAAAACTTTGCTCAAAATCCTATTGTACACAATCAGATATACCTGATAACAGCCAGTAGAAGACTACACAAAAAATAATCTTGACTTATCGCGAAAGTAATAAATTGTTGATATCAAAAATGTATTTTGTTTTTCTTTTCTTTTTATTCTTGTTAATCAGCCAGGAATTCAAGGAATTCAAACCAAAAAAAATCTGGAATAAACTCTTGTTACATTTTACTCCTGTTTTATATAGTCCTTTTTATATGGTTTTACCCAGTTTGAGCTTAAGAGTAGTAAATAACTAGGGTTGTAAACAATAATCGTATCGATGCATCGATCCAAAAGTCGACGATCCTGATGCATCGACACGTACGTCCGCTAGCGATTAACGCCCCGACTGCTTTTTTTTTCCTCCCGTCTATTTTTATCCATTTGCTCCTGGGCGTGATTCTCCCTGCGGTGGCGTTAAACCTATTTTGCCCTCCTACCGCCTCCTGGTTATACTCTTACAGCAGTGTGTTGCAGTGAGGTTGATGGCAGACATTTTGAATTACGCCTTCAATATTGAAGCGCGGTTCGAGCTACACGCTGTGGGTCTAGATATGGCCGAGGCGTTTAGGAAGCGGCGAGTTTAGTCGGACGACGGAGGGACATGAGGGCCGTGGAGATTCAGCTGAAAAGGCTCCCAGCTGCTTCACGCCACCCTCTAGCCGGTCAAACTTCATGAGTTGTTTTCCTCAATTTTCGGTCATAAAACAAAACAAGCCGCCTCCGCCTCTGCCGTACTGCCGCGTCATTGCTAATCTGGGAGAGGAGCAGCTTTTGTTGCCTTCATGGGCGTGATCGCCGACACTCTAAAGCTCTTCTTCTTTTTGAATGGCGTTGCAAACAATCCTATAGGATTACCGCACCAGAAATTTTGAGTATGGACCAGACAAACTATTATATTCTCCCTAAAATACCCGTTCTTCTTAGAAAATTAAAAAATACTACCAAAAACTACATCCCCAGATGACCTTTGAAACAATTCCCTTATATCTAGTTTATTTTTATTCCTGTCTAACTCTAAGCAACATCTCTTTTCCTCTGAGTATATTTAGTATTAAGCATTATAAAAATATGCTGGATACTTCTCTGAGCCAGGTATTGCATTGAACTCATTACACTGATATTCTGCAGTTTTTTGCAGTATTTTTTGATGCAACTTTTCTACTTCTGTTATTTTCTGTTGTTGTTTCTAAAGAAAATGCATAATTACAGCTTCCATTGATTTATTTCAAACTTGAAACTTTGTTAAGCCTGTAAGGTGTAAAAAAATAATAATAAAAAATAAATAAATAACCTATTAAACATTAATCAATCAAATCAATCGCGGGTGTATTCTTGAGTATCGAAAATAATCAATCGTTGGGTCAGGAAACGATACTGAATCGAACCGCCATGATGGGATGTGATTTACACCCTATAAATAACGGTTCTTGGTGAAAAGAACCTAAAGCCCCCGATGCGCAACTGCTTTTTTTTTCAGAGGACATAACTTCCTTGAAATGATTTGAAGTGGCCTAGTTAAAGTCTGGATTAAATCTGATTATGAAGCAGAGGGGTAATTGGTAACTGGATGTACAGAGTGTGAATTAATGGAGGTTAATTTCCTCCACAGTGACATTAATGACCTATTTAGTCATTATTTTCACACAGACGTAAAGCAATAAAAGGGTAAATCGGATTTAATACCTGAACATTAACTACAGTTTTGTTAAGAGCGGCTTTTAAACGGAACGTTGTTGAGCGTCTATAGTTTCTCGGATCAGGCTTTTGTCTCCTTTAGTCTCTGGAATCTGGGCGGGAGCGAAACATGTCACTTTTATCGGCGCTTTTGATGATGTTTGGCGCCATGCTTGTCTTTTCTTCTCCTCCCTTTCAGCCCGTTTGTTCTGCAGAGACTCTCTGCAGCCAGAACCAGCTCTGCACCCAGCTGTAAATTATTCATCTCATCCGTGGCACGCCGCTCCGTCCACGTCATCCGATCGCCGGTTGCGGGGCCCTCGCTGCAGAGATCTGCCCCCCCCCTAATTGCCATCGTAATTGTTCAGGCATCTCCTCCGCCGCTGGAGGAGGCAGGCAGGCTCTCACGCTGGAGCTCAGGCAGCCAGAAATGAGTGCCATGTGGGGAGAGACCGTACCCGACCACAGCAGAGAATTTGAGGTGGCGCCTTGACGCCTGGAGCCCGCCGCCGTGCCCCCAGGCTGCCAGAACAACCACGATTCAAGTGTTCGATTTTGTTAGATTTAGGAACCCTCCTCCTCCTCTCCTCTGTGATCCTGGCACTGATTTATATCAGGGAAACGCTGATGACAACTTTCTGATGTATAACAGGATGAATAAATGCTGTGGGAACCAAATATTGTTTTGGTCTCCCTTTGAGGAGGTACATATGGGAAGATTGTTAGCGTCTCTGCAGGGACATCCTTTCTTTTTGCACTGCCAACACCCCTTTCTCAATCAGAATCAAATATTTGTCAGCACTCATCGGTGGGGAAGGGGGGCTTAAACCATTCCGTTTGACTGACGTCATTGGTTTCAGCCCGGAAAATGTGCGGCGAAACGGGCCACGCCTCGATTTAAATACCTTCTCCCCACGAAAGTAGAGCATTAGAAAGCGACCGCACTTCTCACGCAGCTTCAAATTAGAACGAAAAACAAACAAAACCAGTTTAAATTCACTTTCTGCCGTTAGTTTTTGCTCGAAGCTGAAGTCTGACCGACTGTCAACATCCCTCGTCAGGCCCTAAACCAACTGTTATTACGTTTCTGCAGGGAGCTCGGTCCAAATGCCGTTAAAACCCCATCAGCTGCTCTGAGTGACACCTTCCCTCATCGGCTGCAGTTTATTTGGACTCAATCACATGTTTACGTATGTGGTGCCATTTAAAGGGCTCTGACCCGTACAGACGTAAACACCGTCAGCTCTTATTATAGCTTTCAATTCTCCCCAAAGAGAAGCTCAGAAGCTTTCATCTGCGTTTGAATTTACGGGACGTTTCTACTCTTAAAAGTAAACCAGTAACATTTTATTCAAAGGATTTTGATTGGTTGATTATAGCAAAAATGAACCGATTCAACTGAAATCAATCAATTTAATGCATTTTTTATCCAAATTAATGGTAGGAAAGAAGATAAACTTATTTAAAAGAGTTTTTTATGATGAACTTAGATTTTTATAGATATTTCTGGATTCAAGTTGAAAAAGATTCTATTTATCTTACTTTTTTTATCCTCAAAAAAGTATTTAATCTGTTTTACTCATTCTTTAAAACAAGATTTTTAAAGCGTTGGCATATAAAGATAGTGACCGCCTCTGCATTTACAAACAGTGCTTATTTCAGGTCGTAGTAACCTCACAAGGAGGATGCAGATGTCAGCGCTTTCCTGAGAAGATGTGGGGAGGCTGAGAGATTTCAGAAGGACCTAAATGTCCAACAACCACTCGGAAAAGTAAACAGCTTTTGAGCTTCAGCAGATTGGTACAGAAGAGGATTAGGGCCAGTGGAAAAAAAAAAAGTTAACTGATTTTTACATTTTATTTCACTTAACATGGGACAAAAGTCGAATTTGACTTTTTCTCAGAATTCTGACTTAATCTCTGTGAATTTTATTTTCTTAATCTTCAGAATTCCTGACTTAATCTCAGAATTTTTACTTTAATCTCAGAATTCTGACTGAATTTTGACAATAAAAAAGTCAG
>JAGKQL010000067.1:7356785-7396466 GCA_018398635.1 Cyprinodon brontotheroides | reverse complement strand
CTGACTTTTTTATTGTCAAAATTCAGTCAGAATTCTGAGATTAAAGTAAAAATTCTGAGATTAAAGTCAGAATTCTGAGATTAAAGTAAAAATTCTGAGATTAAAGTCAGAATTCTGAGATTAAAGTCAGATTTCTGACTTTTTTTCTCAGAATTCTGACTTTAATATCAGAATTCTGACTGAATTTTGACAATAAAAAAAGTCAGAATTCTGAGATTAAAGTCAGAATTCTGACTTTTTTTTCTCAGAATTCTGACTGAATTTTGACAATAAAAAAAGTCAGAATTCTGAGATTAAAGTCAGAATTCTGACTTTTTTCTCAGAATTCTGACTTTAATCTCAGATTTCTGACTGAATTTTGACAATAAAAAAGTCAGAATTCTGAGATTAAAGTCAGAATTCTGAGATTAAAGTCAGAATTCTGACTTTTTTCCCAAAATTCTGACTTTAATCTCAGAATTCTGAGATTGAAGTCAGAATTTTGACAAAAAAGTCAGAATTCTGAGAAAAAAAGTCAGAATTCTGAGATTAAAGTCAGAATTGTGACTTTAATCTCAGATTTCTGACTGTTTTCTCAGAATTCTGACTGAATTTTGACAATAAAAAAAGTCAGAATTCTGAGATTAAAGTCAGAATTCTGACTTTTTCCCCAAAATTCTGACTTTAATCTCAGAATTCTGAGATTGAAGTCAGAATTTTGACAAAAAAAGTCAGAATTCTGAGATTTAAGTCACAATTCTGAGAAAAAAGTCAGAATTCTAAAAAAAAAAGTCAGCATTCTGAGATTAAAGTCAGAATACTTTTTTCCCATGTTAAACTGAAATAAAATTTAAAAATCAGTTAACCTTTTTTTATTCAGTGGCCCTAATCGTCTTCCGTAGATTGGTGACGGTTAAATGCAGCCTAATAAATACCAAGCTGGACGTAAGGAGAGGGATTTTTCTTCACCTGCCAGCCAGCGCCACAGATTCAGAGGAAAAGGCTCCGTCTCAGAGCAGGAGGGCTGCGGTGCCAGGAGGACGAGGGTGGAATCATGAGTTAGGAGGCGCATATCTCTGGGCCGGGATCTGGAGCGCACTAAATATAGGCCACATCCAGAGAAATTTATTGCCATATAATGAGAAAAGGATGTTCCCCCAAAGTGGATCCGAGGCGTCCATTCATTACCAGGAAGTTTAGCATCCTCACTTTTCTCATGTGAAAGTTGAGAAGCTTCGCCCACAAGGCTCTGAAGGCGGACGGCCTTTTTTTTCTCCTCCTAAACGGCCGAGTGTGTTTGGAGGTTTATAAATCATAACCATAAAGAGGAAGAGAGGTTTACTCTGTTATGATGAAGTCCTATTTCTGTGCAAAATAATTAAAATCCCAGAGGTGAGTGACGGCTCCAGCCCACTCCGTCACCCTGCTGGTGTCTGAAGGTGAAGAGTCGTTTCACGCCGCATCGTGTGCAACCTTCCCCTTCGCGCCGTGGCGTGCAACAGTAACCGTTAACATGTCCTGTCATGAACGCAGAGCAGGGTAACCTTTATGAGGACCAGGCGATGGCTTCCATAATGAACTCTGCTTTCTTAGCGGCTCTGTCAAGCCTGTCAACGGTTTTTCACAGAATGCAACTGGAAGGAGAGGGAAGGTGAAAAAGGTGATAAAAGAGGAAAAAAATAAGTGTCCTCCGAGAGCGAGAAGTGCAAGGTGGATACCGCACCTCGAACGCCGGCTTGATTTAATTTAGACATCTTCAAGTGGAAAGTTATTAGCGGATTGGTGCACTGAGAGGAGAAGGTGGTGTTGCAAGCTTCTTGTTGCAAATTGGGAACATAAAGTGTCACAACAGACTTAAGGTGGTGTGACACTTACTGCTGATACAGGAGTAACCTCGAGAAACCACCGCTCTGACATTAAAAGGGTCTAAAATCTGAGGAATCGTAGACAAAGTGTCAAAAACTTCACATTTTTAATTTGAGAGAGGCACAAACCGGTCGAATATCTGCAGTAATTACTGTCAAGATGAAGGAAAGGACGCCAGATTTTAGCCGTACAGATTTATGTCGACATGCAAACTATTTTAAATGTCACTGTAAAAACATACGAGTCAATAAATTAACATTTCTATGTGAAAGAAATTAGTTTCTGCACAGCTAATTGAGAGTATTTTGATCTCCTGTGGTGTTTTTCTCTCTGTAAATGTCCTGTTGTGACGTTTCGTTCTGCTGTGTTTGGGATCATTGTTCTGATGGTGACCCGGACCCAGATATTCGCCTCACATTTCACACTAAAACACGGAGGTGACAGTCGACTCAGGGGCTGCAAGGTTTCAACTCATCATACTGCCGCCACCGTGCTGTTCTGTTCGAATCAAGGCTTTGTGAACATCTGTAGTTTGTTCTCATCTGTTTAAAGAAGCTTGTTTCTTTAGCTACCTTGTTCTCTCATGACCTTTGACCTTTTTGTAATGTGAGTAATCAACACTTTGACTTTTAGAGTGATTGTTGGCAAACGTTTTAAAGTTTTAGATAATCCTCTAATTAGCTGATTATGACCAGTAAGAAAGCAGCTATAGGGTACCAAACTATTCAAACACATTTTTCAGTTTGTTATCATTGCTGATACTTTTCTTACGTGGCATTATTTTATACCACACCTACGGAAGAGGATTAGGGCCACTGAAAAAAAATAAATAAGTTAACTGATTTTTACATTTTATTTCAGTTTAACATGGGAAAAAAGTCAGAATTCTGACTTTTTTTTCAGAATTCTGACTTTAATCTCAGAATTCTGACTGAATTCTGTCAATAAAAAAGTCAGAATTCTGAGAAAAAAGTCAGAATTCTGAGAAAAAAGAATTCTGACTTTAATCTCAGAATTGTGACTTTTATCTCAGAATTGTGACGGAATTCTGACAATAAAAAAGTCAGAATTCTGAGAAAAAAAGTCAGAATTCTGACTTTTTTCTCAGAATTCTGACTTTAATCTCAGAATTCTGACTTTTTTTTGCAGAATTCTGACTTTAATCTCAGAATTCTGACATTAATCTCAGAATTCTGACTTTAATCTCAGAATTGAATTCTGAGAAAAAAGTCAGAATTCTGACTTTAATCTCAGAATTCTGACATTTTTTATTGTCAAAATTCAGTCAGAATTCTGAGAAAAAAGTCAGAATTCTTGAGATTAAAGTCAGAATTCTGAGATTAGAGCCAGAATTCTGAGAAAAAAGTCAGAATTCTTGAGATTAAAATCAGAATTCTGAGATTAAAGTCAGAAATCTGAGAAAAAAGTCAGAAATCTGAGATTAAAGTCAGAAATCTGACTTTTTTCTCAGAATTCCTACTTTTTCCCATACTAAACTGAAATAAAATAAAAAAAATCTGTTAACTTTTTTTTTTTTTTTTCACTGGCCCTAACCCTCTTCCGTACACACCTGTCAACCTTTAAGATATATCTGGAGTGATATTTCCTCTAATGATTAAAAAACCAAACAGTTTATGCTGCTACTTGCTGATTCCTTTCTGCCTCGGCATTGCTGTCTTGCTCTCAAATTCATTGGAAGCAAGGTGTGCTTATAAGGAATGTGTTGCAAGATATTTGGATAAGGACATTAAAGGATTGAAGGGTGAACATAAATATGAGGAAATGATTCAATTGGTTTTATAAAGATCAGTGAGACTGAGCTTTTTTCTGCACGCGTGGATCTTTGTAGCTTTTGTCAGGTGCTTTAGATGTTTTGTGAGTCAAACATTGTGTCTGCCTGCACTCCTTTGGCTTTCATGTCTGCCTGTGTGAGGTTTCCATGGATTTGCTGCTCGGCGCGGCTGTTAGCAGAGTCGACAGCCCACTGATCTGCCGTCAAACCGAGCGGCGCTGCAGGTAGACGGCATGTAAAGGCTTTGCTTTGAGACTACCTGTCATCACACATCAGGAGATTATGCCGCTTTCCTCTCTCCCTCTCCCTCTCCCTGCTCTTTGTGCTGAACTGAGCGCGCAGCAGCTACTACACCATCTGTAAAACGTTACATCAATGAGGTTCACATCTCAACGCAGAGCTGCAGATAATCTTCGGCGTTTCAATCACGTCACCGTGCAACAGGCCCCACCGCTGAGTCAGCCGCCGCGTACTCGAACCCTCGGAAATTGGCAGATGCCGAGGCCACATGGGCAGCTGCAATTATCACCTGCTTTTTTAAAGGGGCAGGATCGTTCTGCCATCAAAGCAGGAGTCAAAAACAGGTACAGTTTATGACTTATTTCTATTAGCAGCACTTTGAAGTAATGATCAGAGAAGAGTGCATCATTCTCCAGGGAGGGCCTCTATGATTTATGCTCCTTGCTCTGAAAGGAGACCATCACCTCATATCACCACTGAGGATGAACAGGAAGGTGGGAGTTTGGTCACTACCCTGTTAAAGATCTCAGTGACTGTGTGCATTTCTTTTGCAAACTTTAAAACAGTGATATCTACCCTATTTTACAAATCTAAAAATTGTTTTCCAAGGAATTAAGGTTGCTTTTCTAAGAACTAGAGGTTGTGTTTCACATCAGTGAAGCTGCTAACACCTAACCACAATAAATGGTCCGCCTCCAGGCCTCAGCGGAGATGAATGACTGGACCCTGAGGAGCAGATTCAGACATTTGATCAGGAGGAGACGAGATACATCCAAATGTTCCAGGATGGTAGACGTTCATTCCTTAGTGAAGACTTCTAGATTCTAGATAGCTGCTGTTCTGCAACCTTTAGGCTACATTAATGCTGCAGGTCTACGACCATAAATGTAGATGTTTTGCTTAAACCTGCATGTGCAGAATGACACTGTAGACGTTAAAAAGAAGCAAAGGAATTAATAGAAGTCGGACTCTTGTGTCTCCTCATTAGAAGGTGTTAAAAAATGGGATTCAACAATATATTATACCACAACAGAGGAAGGTAAATAAAAGAGCAGAAATATTAACAAGATGTTTTAGCTGTTCTGGATTCAACATTAACAGCTCAGATGCTTAAAAATATCTGATACATAACTGACTTAGAACCACATAAGTACGGAAGAGGATTAGGGCCACTGAAAAAAAAAAAGTTAACTGATTTTTAAATTTTATTTTCAGTTTAACATGGGACTTTTTTTCTCAGAATTCTGACTTTTTTTTTTGCAGAATTCTAACTTTTTCTCAGAATTTTGACTTTAAAGGAATAGTACACCCAAAACATGATTAGCCTTCATTTTCTACTCACCCCCATGCTGAACAACACCCTGGAGTACTTTTTTGATATCTCAAATGCATCTGGAGATCTGGGAGGCTTCTTGCTATCTGCTGACATTCAAATAATGGAGGTCTATGGCGCCCGAGGCAGAAAGGTCCATAAAAGTCCACAAAAACGTGTCAATATTCCTCCATACTGCTCGTCCAATGTATTCCAAGTGTCCTGAGTGGGTAGCGTCCAGAATTTACTCGAAACGAAGACATTTAGAATCTTTTTAGAGCATAAACAGTAGTGTATAGGATTTCCTGAAAGCGCGTTCACGACGCTACGGAAGCCGGCAGACCAAACCAGATGAAAGTGCGCATTCAGCGTCTGCTCTGCCGATAATGCAAGCGTAGGAGAAGAAATGTGCTGTTTACCTGTGCAAAGAAAGAAACAACGAAAGAAAAATGTCTGAGGACTTCAGTGTTGAGGAAGAGCATGAGTTCTTTGCCGAGCTGAATGCGCACTTTCATCTGGTTTGGTCTGCCGCGGTTTCCGTAGCGTCGTCGTCGTGAACTCGCAGGCGCGCGCTTTTAGGAAATCATATACACTACTGTTTATGCTCTAAAAACATTCTAAATGACTTCGTTTCGAGTAAATTCTGGATGCTACCCACTCAGGACACTTGGATTACATTGGACGAGCAGTATGGAGGAATATTGACACGTTTTTGTGGACTTTTTTGGACCTTTCTGTCTCGGCCATAGGACCTCCATTATTTGAATGTCAGCAGACAGCAAGAAGCCCCAGATTCCCAGATGCATTTGAGATATCAAAAAGTACTCCAGAGTGTTGTTCAGCATGGGGAGTAGAAAATGAAGGCTAATCATGTTTTGGGTGTACTATTCTTTATCTCAGAATTTGACTTTTTTCAGAATTGACTTTAATCTCAGAATTGTGGATCTTAATGTAGATGGGCCCCATGAAGGAAGAGAGATGTGGAGCACTGACAAAGATGTGAGTTGTTTGAGGTGACCAGTGACACATTGGTGGAAAATGACGCAGACAACTTTCCGCCAAGAGCAGAAGGTTATTAAAAAAAGAGAGCTAGTTCTAAAACAGACATGGTTATGGCTTGATGCTAAACATGTTAGTTAGGCTGTTAGAATTTGACAGTCAGAATTCTGACTTTTTTTCCCATATTAAACTGAAAACAAATTTTAAAATCAGTCAATAAGTACCCAGTGGCCCTAATCCTTCCGTATCAAGTACTGGCTAATCAAGATTTCTTTTGGAGGTGGAAAGACAGGAAATGGGCCGTTGCTTCTTTAAGAAAAGCTGTCTAAATATTTCATTTTTTGAAAGTGCAGCCTTGAAAACAGTAACAAAATACCTTAAAGCAGTAGTATAAACATATGACTGTATATTTACAGTTCTAACATTTCATTTTTTTGTATACTGTAGTTTTTTTAAATAATAAAATTTAATAAATATAAATATATATAAAACCCCCTGATTACCATTACAGAACAATTTTCTTTCCTGAAATCTACTTTTCAGAAGTTAGAGGCTACCTTTATTGATGTTAGAGACTGACCTGACAGAGGGTTCAGGTCAGTTTCAGGGGATTTAATGTTATTTCTTCACAAATTTTACTTTAGGTGTCTTAAAATATGACTATTTTGTCCTTCTATTCTTAGACGTAACCTTTCTAGAACCTAGAGAAAAACTTTACTCTCCTTAAATATTGAGTTTTCAAAAAAGTATAATTATTTGTTAAATGTAGGCCCTAGAGATTATATTTCTGGAGAATTAATCCCAAAAGACATATATTCTTAGATACCAAGTCTTCAAAAAAATTAAAGGTCACTTTTTGTTAACTTACAGAAACATGTTCTTTTATCCTCTTTAAGTTACAAATTACTTTAAAATATATTTTTTTAAAGAAAAGTTGTTCTCATAAGTCTGAAATTATGTTTTTCAAAACACATACAGGATACTAACAATATGATTTTTTTATGTATTCATGATGAGAGAAAACATATGACAAATGTCTTTCCTAAAATATTTTTTATGGTTCCACATCAGAAACTTTTTTTTGGGCCAAATGTCAAAACTAATCATTAAATGTAAAGTTCAAAAGAAGCTGATCATGCATTTCAACAAAGTTTCTGCACATTTGCTGGATCAGCATTTTAAAACCTAAAAATAAAATTGGAAGTAGAATGACAGGAAACAATAAAGCTACGAGGGACTTTTTAATCTAAAAACCTCATTTTATTAAATTACTAAGAGTTTTTGGTGAGTTTGTTGATGATGTTTTGCTGTTAATAAACATCTTTCTACTCATTAAACTCAAATAAAATCAAATATTGATTCACAGTTTAAATGCAGCTGTGGCGCATCTCTTTAAGCATCTTTGCACCATGTGTTAAGCTTATCTGAATATCTGCTTTCCATGTGTTTGAACAGGATCTTGCCCTCATGGGACTTGAACTAAATTAAACATGACTGGGTGCCAAGCTCGGGCCCGAGCGCAGCAATGTGGAGAACATGTAAAAAGGCCAGGCGTGTTTTTATGTGGAGACGGTGACGCGGTCCGACAACTGGTGCTGGAGCGGCGGGCCGCTGCAGAACGGGATAATTTAGCATAACGGCAGCAGTGGCTGGCTGAAAGTTACAGAGACAGGATGGTGAGGGGAAGGTCAGCCGCTCCAGAGGAAGAAGAGAAATGACAAAAAAACGCTCCTCTATCACTAACTTGCAGTCAATGCAGCCTGGAGCGAGAACCTTTAAAAAAAAGCTCAGGGTTTTCTGAACAGGTCACTGCTAACAATCACGCCGCTGATAGAGACTCAGAAAACTCATCCAAATGTCAAATCACTCAGATTCAACCCATCAGAAAATAAAAACAAGTATAATATCATAGCTAAAACACAGCAGCAACAGCAGAATGCCTGTTTATATTCTCCAAGCTTGAATCAATATGCATTACAGGCGACCAAAGTGGGTCAGGAATAATTTAAAATGACTAAAAGCTAGAATATATAAGAAGATGTAGACATTTTTAGAGGTAGCAGCATAGACTTATGAAGCCCCATGTCTACGGCTGTTATTCTGATAATAGCTTCGATCATTTCAGATTTAAAAAGTCAACTTGATTTTTTTTTTTAGTTTGGCTCTTCAGTCTATATGCAAATTACTCTTAATAAAAGAAAGCATCTTTCTTCCAAGTGTTTTGTTCTTTTGTTGTTTAGAGTTTTTCCTTCCACTAAACTATCAAACAGCTTCTCTGGCTGATAGAAAATACATTCTTCTAACAATTAGCATATTAAATAAAACCCATCAAATCTGCAGCTTTATTTTAGATACTAAATATGTCCAAAGGTTAATCCTGGGTTGGAAAAAGTCAATATATGGCATAATAATTATACATTCAATAACAGCGATATGAAGCTCCTGTATTTTCATGTACATTTCAGTCTAAGATTAGAGCATTTGTCTGTTTTTTCAAGGTTTTCTGTGTTTGTTATACTGGAGGAGTTTTATAAATATATAGAAAAATTGCCATAAGTTTGTACAGGATTCTGTTGTGGGCACTCTTGGGAGTCTTTCTGAGGTTTTTAATTTGTGTTTGTCGATATTGACCTATTTTAAGAAATATCTTGAAAGAAATTTTCGCCATATCATCCATTTCTCTCTATAATCCCAAGATTAGATGCTTAGCTAAGCTTAAGCTAGCTAGCTAGTGCTTGTTTTTTGTAAATCAATCACTTTTATTATTCTAAGAAATGCCATTAGTTGCCATGTTGTCGAATTTAAAATAATAATTCAAAATATTAATTATTTATATTATAACAGGAATTTCACCTCTGCCATTTAAAATTTAAAAATCAGACATTTACACTTAAATTCCTTGAACATAATCTAAGTGGGTTGAGTTATTTTTTAGAGTTAATATTTAAGGTTTAAGTGTAATTAACTCAGATTAGAATCAATATCAGCTATTTTATCTTATTTTAAATTTTGCAGATATCTTTTTTGTTTTCTCATAATGATTACTGTAAGTAGGAAAAAAAAATGGTATTCAAATTTCAACAAAATGTTTGGAGTACTGATTCTTTTATGTAGGCAAACTTCAAAGACGTGTGGATTTTAAAAGTAAAGTTGCCCGTTCCAACATGGCAGGCGTATTTATTAGGCAATTTAACAAATCACAGCTTCTGCTCTTCTGTTTCCTTGTGCGCAGTTACAGCACAACTAAGCTTGGCGAGGAGGTATTTTTTTCTAAATAATTTCAAGATTATCCCAAGACTTTCCAAAGGCAGAATTTGTTCTATCGCTTGACCCAATGAAGCGTTACCTGCGTGAGACCATCCTGATCTTGCAGAACTTTCAAGATTTTACTTCGCTAATTCAGTCTGGAGACTTTCTCGCTAAAGAAAATTTGGGAGCCGTTCACCAAACTTAGCGCCCAATCAGCGCTTTGGCTTTGAGGCGGGTTGAGGTGTAGCCCAGCCTTAACAAGAAGCGCGACAGTTCAGTCTAAAAGAACATGGCGGCTTCAGTCGATCCAATTAGCGTTAGCGTGGCTATCGAGGAAGTTTTATTTTGCTCCGGAATTACAGAGTATTTTCACTGAAAGAAGGGGAAAACACTGCTCTGGGCTTCTCAGAGGAAAAGATGTTTTCTTCTTTCAACTGGTTCCGGCAAGAGTAGCCTGGCTTGTGTGGTTGTGTTTAATTCGTCGTCGCTCTGTTAGTGCGTCATATGCTTGGTTGATCTGATTGGTTTATTTGGCCCGTCTATGCCAGCATGGGCAAATAAGCTAACCAATATTACGCCCCTTCACAAAATTTCTTCAATGGAAGGTGGAGTCAGGTTAACGAAATGTTACCATGGCCAGAAAATATACAACCTATTGGCAGCCAGTTTCTGTTTACAGCAGAAAAAGGCCACACAACTTCAGGAACATTTTGATCTTCCCTCAAGTGATATTGTCATCCAGAAGAGTGTTTGTTGTATTCTTTTGAGGGAACTCTTGGGAGTCCTTCTGAGTTTTTTAATTTGAGTTTGTCGATATTGAAATTATTGTATCGACCTATTTTAAGAAATATCTTGAAAGAAATTTTCGCCATATCATCCATCTCTCTCTATAATCCCAAGATTAGATGCTTAGCTAAGCTTAAGCTAGCTAGCTAGTGCTTGTTTTTTGTAAATCAATCACTTTTATTATTCTAAGAACTGCCATTAGTTGCCATGTTGTCCAATTTAAAATAATAATTCAAAATGTTAATTATTTATATCATGATAGGAATTTCACATCTTCCATTTAAAATTTAAGCAGATTTAAGAAGAGTGTTTGTTACTGCAGACAGGCAGTTTACTATTAATTAAATCAGTAATCTCGAAACATTTTCTTCAGATTTTAAACATTTTGTGTGAATTTCTGAGTTTGTAGAGTTTTCTGTAAATTCAGCCCAGACAATTACATCCCCTAAAATATTTATACGCTTTATTTGCAGTTTTTTCACATGAAATCAAACTAAATTCCTGATCTTTTATCAGTTATGATGAACACATTATTGAAGTTTGGAAGTGTAATTAAAGTTTTTATTTTATTTTTTAAATTAACATGTATTTCTGGTTTAAACTGAACACATAAGGATCAGAATCAGCTTTATTCATAAATTGATGCACATTCTTAATATCCTTAGTGAATTCAGATTTCTAACCTGTTAGGGAGATATGATGCGGTTTGGTGTGCTGCAGAGCTGTGCAGACAGGCTGAGTCAGAGCCCGTATGGTTAACATGGACTCTATATTTAGCCCGACATCTGAAGTATCCATGGAGTCTAAATGTGGGAAAAGCCTGTCCTCCTTCCTCCCTGGGTGTCTGATGTTTCCCAGCAAGCACCACTGCAGTGTGGATGTGCACGAAACAGCGTGAATCAGTGTGTGTCTGAAAGCGAGAAGTGTGTACGGGGAGTCTGCTTGTGTTGCCCGTTTGACCGTGTGGGAGAGTTTTGCTGTGTGGGTGTGAGAACGTGTGCGCCCACTTCTCTGTGTGTGTGTGTGGACTGTGGGAGGACTTCCTCTGTGGATCTTCTCTGTTTTCTTTTCAAAGAATGACATTCCCCACGCTGTTTCAGGAAGTGGAAAGCGGCCAAAAAAGATTAAAACCAGGACCGGCGAACGGTAACAGTTTCTGAGCACCTCTGAAGAGCTGACAGAGAGTCAAACAGTCATGAGATATTGTTTAATAAATCTAAATTACTGACGAAGAAGCACATTAAGGGGTGGTGTTGCATTTTTTTTCCCAGCATACATCTTTTTAAAAGATTACTTTGAGCAAAGTGGAACTCATCGTTGTATCCCTGGTGAGTTATTTGTTACAACTGCAGTGTTTTAGTGTTTTATCTTGTAAAGCTTGTATTACTGCTAATGTGTCCAATGTTTGTTTGGGAAAAAAATCCAGGCAGAAAACTTTATCAAGAACTAAAGCGACACAATTGGTGGTCTGCTATCCCTGATTCTCTGTAAGGTTTTACACTTTAAGACAATATAAAATGGAACCTAAATGACAAATTCTGCTGTAATTGATTTTAATTGATTTAAAACACACATTAACAGAATGCCATTCAGGATAAAGGCACTTAATGATCAGGTCATGATCAGTTTTGCCAGGGCCCAATGAAACATGAGTTTTAGCTGGCACCTTACTCGCCAGATGTGGATTTGCTCCACGCATTTCCATCCTGGGAAACCTTCCGTTTAAGTAATTTTGGCGAAAATACTGGTTAGCTGATTGGTCTATGTTGGTGATAGACGGGCCAAATAAACCAATCAGATCAACGAAGCATATGACGTACTAACAGAGCGACGACGAAAACACAACCACAAGCCAGGCTACTCTTGCCGAAACCAGTCGGGAGAAGAGCAAAAACATCTTTTCCTCTGAGAAAAGCCTCCAGAGCAGTGTTTTGCTCTTCTTTCAGTGAAGAAATACTCTGTAATTCCGATAAAACTTGCTCTATAGCCACACTAACGCTAGTTTCATCGGCTGAAGCCGCCATGTTCTTTAGACTGAACTGTCGCGCTTCCTGTTGCGTCACACCTCAACCCGCCTCAAAGCCAACGCTGACTGGACGTTCGTTTGGTGAACGGCTCCAAATTTTCTTTAACGGAGAGTAGCCAGACTGATTAGCGAGGGAAACCTTGAAATCTCGCGAGATCAGGATGGTCTCACGAGGCTAGAGTTTAGCAGCCCTGTTTAAAAATTGTGTCTGTGGCCAAAATGCCAGGAAGGAAAGAAATCCACACGTTTCTCATGTCTGATTGGAAAACCTGCTCTTTAGAATCAGTATAATAACTAGACATAGCTGGAGATGTTTAGAAGTGAAAGATGTTTAGAAGTGGAAAGACAGCAGCAATGACCTTAAACAACAAACTGTAGCCAATAAAAAACGAGGTCCATCCTAGCTGCCACCGTAGAGTTTAAGCGTTATTATAGCTCTTTGGTCATCGAATAACTAAGCCATTTATCCATTTGCTAATCTGAACCACATGTGTCATATATATGTTGACACAATGTCATGGAGGAAATGGATGATCAATGTCAAGGGTCTGATTGGATGGATAACCCTCTATTTAAGATCATAGTGACCATGAGCTGCTGTAGACACATATGGTGGAAAAACAAGACCAGTGACCTTAAAGAAGCTCTAGTTGTGATCAATCAATCTGGAAATGTTATCAGGTCGTTTTCATACATCATTCTAGGCAGAGAAGTATCCTTCACTAGTATAAGACATTTATGACAGTAGCAAATAGCAAAAACATTGAAGGGGTGGCTTCTTGTAAGGACAATAAAGGAGAGACTCAACAAGCAACATTTGTCTGAAAAGGTTCAAACCTGCTTTCGCTAAAAACAACGTAACGCAAAGCAGGTACGCAAAACTGCATCCAAATGAACAGCAAGTCTTTTAAGACAAAGAACTTGCATTTTTCAAGCAATGGAACCTGGATACCTTGCGATCATTGAGTCAAGCATAAACTTCTGGTCTATGCCAAGTTTTTGAAGTGAATCTAGACCCATGCTGTGTCCCCAACAGGACGATGTTTCCAAACCCAGCAGCAGATCTATAAGATCAAGGTATTGCCCTGACCAAGTCAGACAGGATCATGTTCATGATTACCTGACACATTAAACCCTTAAATTGAAAATCCACGCACTCTTTCACCCCCTTATGACTTTATTTGAGTCCCACAAGCACAGAACCTTTAATTTTATATTTCATTTCAGGTATTTTCTTACAGCTAAAGTGCCAGAATTATTAGCTTATTAAGTTATACACCCACTTCTGCTGCCAAACACAACGTTGACATTGGAAGGCGTCATAGAGACCCAGTTCAGAGCTCACTCACAGGGTAAGCAGAGTGATATAGAGTATAAAAATATCACCACCGCTATAGATTTTCAAACAGACAAGGCTTTGGTTCATAGAAACACACAGTCCAGCATCATGGAATTCAATTAATCTCTAAGTTTCCTCTGAAAATTTAGTAAGACGATCATCTGCAGCCACAAACTGCATTCCTGGGTCCATATCTGCTGCAAATTTATGCATAAATAAATATCTAAATACATATATTCTGTAAATCCTGTCTTCAATTACAATTTGAGGCCTTCAGTTAATTAAGACCGTGTTCAAAGAGTGTCATAAAAGCTTTGACTCATGTGTTGGAAGTCTTACAATAAGCAGGGATCGGCGGTCAGGTTTGGCACTCTCGATTTAGAGCCGTGGAAGAGAAACCTAAACAAAAACATTCAGATTTAGATTGATTATGAATGTTTGCGAGGTGAAAGGAGATGAAACAAGGAGGGGAAAAAGTCTGGGACTCCCAGCTCACCCACTTCGGTGTTAGCTTTACGAGACAGTGCCAAATCTGTGGTGAAGACACATGTATCAGAGGTTATTTTTAGACAAAACACAGCGAGTCACCCTGCGTTTGCAAAGTATTTTTGCTTGAAAAATGCATGAACGTTGGCTGCTTGGCTCATTCATCATTAAAATCTCCATAGCCCTTCTCATGACTCCAGGTTGGGATAAGTGCAACATATCCTTGTTTTCCAAACTCGCGCTGGAATAATGCCTCACATTTGTGAATTATTGACGAACACACAGTTGCTGCCTCATAGAGATCACACTGCATAACTGTTGACCTCTGCTGGTGTTTTGCTCTGTCAGCCTTAACAACGCCACTCAGGATGAGAATGGGAGTAACTCTATGTGCAGGATTTATGACTGAATATAAAAAATGGCAGAAACAATAAAAAAACATCCATGCATCTTAGTTTTTTGTGTGGTTTTGACTACAATTTGTCGCGAAGGGGGACAACTTGTTTTCTTTACCTATTTCATCCACCATGAGGATATCTGACAAATATTAGTATCTGTTGAGGGAATCTCTGAGACATTTCTAAGAGGTCTGCAACAATATATCCAGATGTTATAAGCTGCCAATATCTCAGCACTGATGCCTGGTCAGATCGCTCATTTCACACACCTGATAAGCTCCGCCCAGTTCTCATTAACAGCTCATCTGATCCATCCACATGAGCCACTACATACCCAGCCTTCAGTTATCTGTGCCAGATTATTTTGAGCTTTTGCTGAGACTTATTCCAGCGTTCTTGTGTTCTGACTAACTGA
This sequence comes from Cyprinodon brontotheroides, assembly GCA_018398635.1. NCBI lineage: Eukaryota > Metazoa > Chordata > Actinopteri > Cyprinodontiformes > Cyprinodontidae > Cyprinodon > Cyprinodon brontotheroides. Next base: position 7,381,579 of record JAGKQL010000067.1, on the reverse strand, counting down.
TCCTGACCTGTTCTGCCTCTCGACCTCTGAGCCTTTCTGCTCCCATCTGATCTGTTTGCCAGACCAGTCTTCTGACTTCTACCTGATCTGACTACCTGCCTGATCTCTGCTTGTTTGTGTACCAAACGGAACCATTTCCCAAGCACTGAGCCTGCCTGCCCACATCCAGCCTGTCTGACCTCCTGGCTCTGACATCACCAACATCGGCCTTGGCTTCACCCTCCAGATTATCGTGTCTACGTTTGTCTTCTCTGTCAGCCAGCCGGCTGGAACCACCCTCGATCTCTGGATTTGGACTGAACTATAACGTGCAAGCGACCAGGGTAGTGCCTCTCACGTTTGTGATGATTCACTTCCAAAACGGCATGGTCACTAACCTCCTTTCTCCACCCGCAGAGGTTCCTGCCTCAGCCGCCAACGCTGTCTACTTCTATTCTATTATCATGTTTGTCCTTCTGTTTTGAGCATGACAATAAGCTATTAATTTCAAATTAACAATAGTGATCTCAAAAGGTAATTTAATGTTGCTGTTAGACGTGTTTCCATCAACCTCTTTTTTGATGCGTGTCGATCAACATTTATAAGTAGCACAAAAATTACGCAAAAAAGCTTAAGGTGATTTTTCACTTTTTAAAAAAAGTGTTAATGGGCTACAGAGGAAATGAAAACAGATTTTAGAACAATTTCTAATGTAGCAAATATTTACCTCATGACTGATCAGCCATTTCTGTCGCCGCTAAGCGTAACACCAGCCTATGATGACATTACGCTTTACATCTCCACATTGATTCGCTTTTTAAAAGTTTCCATCACATTCGGATGGAAACACAGCTATATAGACGTCTTTAACGTTTTTGCAGAAGTCAACGCCTGTAGGCTGGAAGGATCTCCAAAAACGTTCCGTCTCAGTGTTTCCAGAGAGGCCTCTGACTAAAGACACTGTGAGCCTATTCCTTGTGTTATTATAGAAATGCTGCTTTCAGTTCAGCTTTTTTATTGAGCTCTATCTGTTTTGTTAAATTATCCGGTCAAATGAAGGAGCCCTTTTATTCCATTTTAAAATCTTGTCACAAGTCTTGACTAACTTTGATCCAGACTATAAGTCAAAAATAATGTGTCTTCTAAACACAATCTAGTTTGAAAAGTCCTTTGTGTCCTTGTGTTTTCCACTGGCTTTAGTCCAAAGAACTTTCAGTTGATCTTTACTTGGTCCAAGGACCAACTCAGGTCTCAAGTTTTGGCACCCAGACCTAGTCAAGAACTTTACCTACCCTACCTTAAACTGGACTGATGTGTAAAGTATTTTCTTTCTTCTGCGATATTCATGTATTGCTCCCTGTCATAACTTCAAAGGAAGTCAAAAATATTTTGCCCAAAGTTTTCTGTTAATTACTACCATAAAATAATGGATAAAATATCAAGTATTTTGTCCAAAGTCCAAACCACAATCATCATCTTGTTCCATTTCCCTCCATGAGAAATCTACACATTTCATATCCTCTGGGATCCAGGTCAAATGTTGAGCTTTTTTTTCCAAAACCAAACGCTAGTCAGAAATCTTTAGCAGCTTCTGTCAAAGCAAAGGACTGAAACATTCATTGTTTAATTTTAAATGATGAGCAACTTATTAAAACTTTTACAATATATTTCTGAAAAGCTCAATACCTGAAAAAATTTATTTAAGTTATTTAAAGTAAAAAAGGTAGATTTTACTGAAATGCAGGCTAATAAGAGAACTTTAATATGCTATTTGATAGTGGGAAATAATATCCTATTACATAATTTCATTGTGCAAATAAATACATCACAGAAAATAAAGTTAAGGTGAAGCAAAAACCCAATAAAATATATTGTTTTAATAAATACACAAGAACTAATCAAACAAAGTGGAAAAAAATGTAAATATAAACATCTTTCTTTATGTAAAAGTTGTACTTAATTTCTTTGCATGTCTGGAAAATTAATATCATCATTTTCTTGATGATTCTTGGATTCTAAACTTTTCCTCTTTAAATTGAGACTAAATATGTTAATATTTGAAACTCAAAGCCCGAACTAGAATCAGTGGGCGAAAGATGGATTTCCCTAAACATATCCATGAGTTATGATGTAATAAACAAAAAATTATCTATAAACTTATACAATAAGTGATGGATGATAAAAATGTCTCTCTTTGAGCAAATGTTGGTTTGCAACTAAGATATCATCTTCCGCTGAAAGAATTACATGGACAAGCCTGACAAGGCCCCTTTAAAGTAAAGAAATATGTTGATGTAGATTATATATATGTACTGCTTGAAGACATATTTTGTTACCAGAGGAGGTTTGGCAACTGAAAAGACTCCAGAAAGGAAAAACTCGTAGAGAATAAGCATAAATCTTTGGATAAAGTTAATTTATGATATCTTTCCAGGTCTATCGCCCCCCCCCCCTTTCCCTCTCCCATCACAGGACGAAGGAGAGACAGTCCAATGAGGTAGTTATGATGAACCGTCACTCAGTCCCTGACAGGAGCTTTCTCAAGCACTCATGCTCGGACGAGTCCAATTGATTACACAACTCCGTCAATGTCACGCGTCACGGGCCCCTCCGTTTAAACGCACTCCCGGCGCTGTCGGATAAATCACATCAAACATCACTAACGGACACCCCTCCTCCTCTCCTGTGTCCGTAATTGGTGTATTCCTGTCCTCCCGTAGATATCCAGTCCCTCGATCCTTCAACCAATTGGCTCTGACAAGAGGGGAAGAAGTTCCTGTCAAAACTATTACAGGGAGATGATATTTAAGAGGTGTTCGGGATATCAGATATCCATCACCTCTGTACAAGCAGACGTTACGTCTGGTGGACTGCTTGATCAAGATGTCTGCCTCCCTACTTCGTCTCTGGGTGAAAAGTACAGTTATTACTCTACCATGATGCTTCTTCACAGAGAGGGGCTGTGACAGGTAGAGAGCAGGAATGTGCGGAGCAGATACGCCCGGAGAACATGAATAGCTCAGGGGGGAGGGGGGTATTAAATATTCATTGTACTGATATCGCTCTTTGTCACATCCTCTTTAACAACAATAAGGATGGGCACAGGAGGAGGAGGAGATGGGTCCTTAAACTGAGGTTGGCTAGACATGTCAGGCGGCATCAAATCACAGTGAATATCTAACCTGGGGCACAGAGGCAGCTAACTCGTCTGGTTTGTTTTAACCTGGACTCACTCATAGACAGGAGGATGAGTCAGTATTTAGCATTTGCCAGGAGAAAGCGATGCCAACCAGGAGTAAGAGGAAGATTATGGCTTTGAAGTTGTGTAGTTAAAGAAACTGTGGATATTATGATGAACCAATGTATTATGGAAAATTTTATTCTCTTTAGAGATGGGCCCTTTCGGTTCCAACATGAGTGTACGACGGCCTATGTAAAGCAGAAAGTTCATAAAAAGATGGATGCTAATGAATCCAGACCTAAATTCAAACGAAGACCATTAGGATGAGTTATACTGTGAGGCAACTCTTCTAGTCTAACATCAGTGTTTGACCTCAAAATGTTCAAGAGTAATGGCAGAACTTTCTAACCTGGCCTCGCCAGATGGATTTGCTCACGCATACCTTCCCGTTAGTAATCTTGGGAAAGGCGAAAATACTTTAGCTGGTGTGCTTTATGTTGTGATAGAGCGGGGCCAAATAAACCAATCAGATCAGAAGATATGGCGTACTAACAGAGCGGCGGCGAAACACAACCACAAGCCAGGCTACTCTTGCGAAACCAGTGAGGAGAAGAGGCAAACAGCATCTTTTCCTCTGAGAAAAGATGAAGATTATGCTCTGTAATTCCGATAAAACTTGCTTTCGATAACCCTTCTAGCGCTCGGATTTCATCGAAAACGCCATGTTCCTTTCCTCGTTCGCGTCACACCTCAGCCCGCCTCTCTCAAAGCCAAGCGCTGATTTGGGCGTTAAGTTTTGTGAGCGACTCCAAATTTTTCTTTATATGAGAGTCTCAGGCTGATTGGCGAGTGAAATCTTGAGAGCTTGCGAAATCAGGATGGTCTCCATGAGCTGAACTTTCCAGCATTTAGTATAAAACCACAAATACTTTCTGAACTTCACCAGAAATAGACTGATGACACCAACAATTTCAGAGCATTACCCAAAAAAAGTACGTTTTTTAGACCTAGAATGATATTCTTACCAGGGCTTAGAGGGTTAATTTACCTAGGCTACATATGCCTTCAAATGTATTGATTTTAATGATTGCCTTTTACTCTGTTTTTAATGTGAGTGATGGTCTTTTAACCTTTGTTTTAATTTTCCCTTTTTGAACTGTAGCACTTTGAGATTTGAATTCAAATGTAAAGTGCCTTACAAAATAAAATGTATTATGATTATTACTACCTATAATGTCCAATAAAGTCAAACAGCCTAGGGAAATTTACATTTTAAGTTTAGAAAACTAATCCTAAAGTTAAAAAATAAGAACTATTCTTTGGGAAGTCATTTTAGTGATCTTAAAAAAGTCATCCCTATAAATGCAAGATTCTTATCTGTATTCAGAGAACCAACTAGAAGGTTTTGGGATCTAACTTCAAATAACTTAAACTACAAAGAAATGTCCAAATTAACCAGAAAATACCTTAAAAATACCTGAATATAACCCGAATTTGTAGTTAAATGGTCTAATCTGTAAGTATTAAGAAACCAGCTTTTAGAAATAGTTCCTGAAAGCGGAACGTTTATTCTGAAAACTGATCTGCAAGTTTAGAGGACTGACTTCTAAGTCCTGGAGACGTCACCTTGAATATCTAAAAGTTTCTTAATTATCATTTAAAGGAAAGGGATTTAACATGTCTACTTAGAGAAACTTGCAAACTTGTAAATATTTAAAATGTACGAGAGAATTGCAGATTGGAATTCCAAACATTGAAAGCTGCACCAATAATTTCAGAGTACCGTTACATTAAAAAAGTCTAATTAGTAACTAATGCATTGATTAATATTTATTTCTATATTAAAGACCAAATTTTTTCAGGAGCAAATTCCTCAAGTTTATAGATAAAAATAGATCACAGAACAGTTGTAACATTGCAATCAACCTTGGGGCAATAATTTAGGATCAACAGCAGATGTCTCGGTGATTGTATGACTATTTCCATAGCAACCTCATGCTTCTCAGTCCACTTCTAGTTTATATTTTTCTATTTAAGGTTGACATAAAAATGTTGGTCTGTAATCATCTGTTAAAGTCACGGAAAGTTTGAAAACAAGTGAGTTTGATGACACCTTAATGATCAAAATGTGGAACTAAAAATAAAATACTACTTTTAAATACTTTCTGCCACTGTAGACAGTCTGTTGGGTTTGATAAGTATCTCATTTAAGGCGTGAAACAGAAACATGTGTTGGCCTGGAAGGGTGCCCAGAAAGTTTCTGGCCCCAAACCATCACAACCCGCAGATAAATAGATTGGCAGCTTATAGTTTCTAGTGGTTTAGTTGGTGAAAATTATTGCAAAACAGATCTTTTTGTCCAACACATATTTACAGAATTAGCGAACGCCGCATAGAAACACAAAACCAGAATATGTCTTCTTATTAACTTTGTATTTATTCTGGGTTTACCTTCGATAATACAGGAAACCTGGAAACTCTTTCTGCTTCAACGGCGCTAACCAAGCCAGAGCCAAACTTGATAATATCTCAGCATAAATCAAAAAGCAAACAGGAGAATGAAATGGAGGGAGACGGAGAGGGAAATCATAATGAGCACTGTAAATCCTAAAATCAAAACTCAGCATCCTTTGGTTCCTAAATGCACCGCTGTCATAAAAGCATTTCCATCGACAAATGAGCCTGCGGGAAAGGTCAATAGTTAATTGAATAATCTATCACCTTGGGATGGACAGAGTGTACCACGCTATGCAATCAATGACAGGCACATTAAAAAGGTCAGCCGCAGACTTCCATGATAAGTCACCTGGTTAATGTTTGCTTTGGTTATACACAGCTCAAAGGGTCGGCGGAGAGCAGCCACTCTGGCCAGGAGCCAACTTCCAACAGCGAAGCCAAATACCAGGTAGGAGAGACTAAGGAGGAGACATTAAGGGTGGGGACTAATCTTGGTTATGGTGGGTTTAATGGAGTTAATGTGGAGCAAGTGCTTTACTTTGTAGGGTTACAGCACTTAAAATTCAATGTTTGGGTAATCCTGGGCATAATATGCTAGCATATCTACTAGTGTTGCACCCGATACCAATACCAGTATCGGACGGGGCTTGGCCCGATACTGCATTAAAATGGTGGTATCGGTATCGGCGAAATACTAACAAATAGGGCACCCGATACCATTTTGAGAGGCAAAAGTTTCTTCAACTATTATTGTCACCCATTCCAGGTAGGCAATAAAAGTTCTACTGGATTCACTTTTGTATTAGTTTTCCTCCATAGCTTCACAAAGGTAGGCAGCAGCTCAACAAAGCCATGATGGCAATTATTTTACATTATTATAGTATCTTACCCTTCTTCGCCGGCTGATACTGCACAGCCAGGTATCGGATTGTATCGGTATCAGGGCCAAAAAATGGCATCAGCACCAACACTAATATCTACATCAAAGTTCTGCAGTGAAATTCTATAACGGTAAACACAAAAGGCATCTATCAGTGGTGCTGTGGGAGAGCCATTCCTTGTATGATAAAATAAAAATCTCTAAAACTTAGGAGAAAGTTTAGCTTGATCTCCATGTGGTTTAGATTCCACTGGGGATTCTATTACTTTATGTGATCTTAATAAACAGGATTGCAAGGTGCAGACATTGAGGCTAGGACAATATAGGGAAACTATCTTCTTTTGCCCCCCACTGGCTGTTACTTTCAGCAGGCCTGATGGATGTCAGTTCTTTTTAGTCTGAAAACATGATTTTCAACTGGAAAAAAAAGAGAAGAGCTCATCCCAGAGGAAGCCTCTTTCCCACTGAAGTTAGCTGGTTAATGGTGGGTTTTCAAAGAGGGGTCGACCCGCTAACAATTCGGATTTAGAGAGGCCATGTTGCTAAGCAGCGTGGACTCTGACCCCGTTGCTGCATGTCTGGTGATACCATCAAACTGGGTAAGCATTGATGATGTCATCAGTGCGACAGAAATCAGGAAAGTAAACAATGAAGAGCAACATGTATAGAAGCTAGGGTGTAGTAAATTTGCTTTATTTTGTTCTTTTGTCTCTCTGAATCCCTCTCACCAGTGCTGCATCATGTTTATAAAATATAAGCAGAGTTGTGTTGGCTTTTTAGATCAGATGCGACTGGCACTGTGTGTCGACGTCCATTCATTGTACTCAATGATATCACATAAATTAGCGGATCGACCCAGGTCTGATGTTTCCACTTAACATCGATAACCCCTTGACATGCTATAACGAGGATGATTAAGGGTTGAAACTGTTTTTTGGCCAATGGGAAAAGGTATTAGAGGGTAAGCTAAACCTCTACAACTGTACAAGTCTACAAGTTCAATTCATTTCAGTTTATTTATATAGCGCCAAATTCACAACACGTCATCTCAATTCACTTTACAGTTCAACCAGATCATACAGTCAGATTGATTCAAAGTTTTCTATCTAAGGAAAACCAGTTGATTGCATCGACTCATTGACTCAAATACAATCCCTCACACTAAGCATGCTTGTAGCGACAGTGGAGAGGAAAAACTCCCTTTTAACAGGAAGAAACCTCCAGCAGAACCAGGCTCAGTGTGAGCGGCCATCTGCTGAGGCCGAGTTCATGTATAAGTTCATGTATATCCGGAACCTAGGAGATGGAACAACTAATTGGGGTCTCTTCTCAGGTATGCAGGGCTTGTTCCATTCCTTTAAGGCAAAAAGGAACTGAACTACAAATCAAAGCTCTAGATATACACATCGAAGAAATCAAAAGTAACACAATCTCAGCTACAAGTGGCTTAAATTAACTTCTTCTGAGAGAATTACCTTGGTGCGTTATGGTGTGCAGAATAGCATATTTGATTGTACTAAAATTTGAACTTTGAAACAGATGGGCTACTGCAGCAGTTGACTGAAACAAGTGCCACTAGACTGAAAAAAATTCTAATTAGCCTCAAAGTCCATATGGTGGGTTGAGAATTAAGCATTGATAAGACGAGCAACATTGTACCCATCCTTCCATAGCCTCTTCCAACAGGGTAATTAGGACCACGTCACAAAGTCAAACCAACAAGGGAATAAAATTGATTAGCAGTTGTGAACTCTGCAATGATGTTGACATTTCAAAATGAACCAAATAGTTTCAAAAGGCCAATGGGTCTTTACCAATCTATGACAAAGGTTTTAGGGCAATTCCGATAATAAAAGGGATGGAACTCTTTTAATGGAAGGTGGATGTCGTAAGGAAGTGTACATTTCTCATGGCTCTTCTAGATGTAATTTGTTTATTTTTTACCTGCATCTCCAGTGCTCGATGTTAACCATTGCCCGATGTCGCGTCGGCAAGTAGTTTTTATTGTCGGGAGAGTATAAATTTCATTGCATTTGCCCGCCGGGTGCAATCATCAATGAAAATTATTTATCACTTAAAATTACTTTTAAATCACCGACATTATTAGCCTTCAAAAAAGGACCCACAAACGTTGCTGGCTTATTTTGTTGTTTTGTACACTGATTCTCGCGTTGATTTGAAAAAGTAGAGATTTTCTCGCCAGATGTCGTGATTTTGTCAGGACGATAAGCGAATCAGACACATTGGATCAGACTTGGCAGGCTAAAAAAACAAGGCAAAAATGTAAGTAGAGGTAAGCCCATTTCACCCATCACCGGCCAGGGATTAGGAAAATTAGCATAATTGTATGCCATACGCACAGTCTAAATATGGCTATCATATGGCAGTCTTCTGTACAGTGATACATTAAAAAATGTTCATTAGGTGCATTTAAAATGTTATAGAGCTAAACATGTTAAATTAATGACCTGTTATGTTATTATTATTGTCTTGTTGCTGCATTTATTTTGTCAGGAAAACTAATCCTGAGTCAGTTAAAGTCAGGGAATTCTGAAATTATGTGGAAATCCTGTATAAAAATAACTATGTATAATGATTCTCTAGAAAAGTCACAATATATTAATAGTATCATCTTGTACATATAAACATACAAGCGACTCTAAAAATAAAAGTTGACATTATTATTCTATATTTTTCCAAGCACACAACAGTTTAAAGCAAAAGTTTAGTTTGAAAAAGAATGTGCAGGAAGGATTGAAAAGCAAGTTAACATTGTAATGTAGGCTTGAGTTCATTATCTGGAGCATGCAGATATACACCAGGAACCTGGAAACTTTAAAAATAAATACTGAATTACAAAAACATTTAAAAGCAAACATGTTTCATTGATATATACACAGAAATAATATTAGGAACTATATTTTTATCCAAACATTATAATTGGGCAAGTAAAAATTGTTTCCGGGGGCAAAGGAAATGTGAAAGTCACTTGCCCAAAGTTTATCGTGGTAAAAATCCTTAACTTCAACCCCTGATCTCTGCACTTCCAACATCCAATAATATGCTGGTGAGAGATTCTCCAGCATAATCAAAGGTCATTCAAGACAGTTAATAAAGAATCCACTGGACTTGGTTTCCAAGTTTGAAGACTTTTCGCTTCCCCTCCAAGAAGCTTTTTCAAATCAAAATGTTTCGAACTCAACGTTAATTCGGACATTTTGAATTGAAAAACTTCCTGGATTGGAAGCGAAACGTCTTCACACTTGGAAACCAAGTCCAGTAGATTGTTTTTTTAACTTTTCTGGACCATCTAAGTCAACTAACTAGGTCATCAGCAGGACTTTTGATAAAGTAACTGCATGCTGAAGAGGTAATTCAGCCATTTTATTCAGATGTGGAAGCAGATGAAGTTAAATAAACCTCTAAACTTTGAGGTAGAGGAGAAGCTATTGCAACAAAATAATCAGAAGTTTACATCTGAGGAACAGGGGCTCTGATTTAGGGCAACGTTAGAACATTTGCAGCAAATTCAGTTCATAAATGTGAACAATCTATTAATTATAAATGAGCTGCATTTCCTTATAAAGCCAATTTATGTGCAGACTTTGCTTGCAAGGTACAGTTTCCTCTGTTTGAAACCAATAGTGGAATGGACTGTTACTAGATGCTCCCAAGAAAAAATAAAAAAGCAACACAATAATTATGCAAATCTCAGACGGAATAATTATGGACATATTCATTATTTATAGGTTTGCTTTTTCTTTGTGCTATCACAGAGTAACTCTGAGCTGAATACTCAATTGTGGGTTTCTCCTTTAATTGTGTGTACACAGAATTATGTCATTTGTTTCAACCACTGCTGGCGCAATTTCATTATGACCGAGGGGTAGGGAGCCGGTGATTGCCAATTTGGTTCAGTGAGAAAATTCATATTTTCTTTACTTTCATATGCATACATTTGTTTCTTCTGTGCACATATCTAAATGTTTACTTTGCTGGGGATATTACATTATGAAATCCATATAAATGAGGAAAAATTGCTGTTTGAACTGATGTAATGATGGCCCCAAAGCGCGGAGAATCACGTCGATGTAATCAGTCGACGGCACAAAGTGGTTATTTTTTACGGTGATTGGACGTGCTGCTGCGCCTGCTCATTTCTCCAATAATTAGTCTCTGTCTAAAGTTTTTTCTAACTTTTTTTTTTTTCTGTTGGATTTTCAAAGAGATGCTCGTGGAGATTTTTCGGGTCCGTTTGAAGAGGATGGGTTCTACGGTGGCCTTGAGGTGCCAAACATAGGAAAACTGGAGAAAATAAAATAACCAACCGCAAGCTCTTTAACTTACTTTACTGAGAAGAAACTTTATTTTTTGTTTCCACTTAGATATAATGCAAATAAAAACATAAATTATATTATTAAATATATAAAAGCAAATTCAAATTTTAATTTAAGCATGTTTGTAACAACTTTACTACATTTAAAGGTAATACCCATCCTTCTATAATTTCTGGCTGCAAACTGTCAAAATAAATCAAAATTTAATGCATATATGAAATAATTTAGTTTATACCAAATACATTTAGATTCATGCAAACTATGTAGATATATTTAAAAAAAAAAGTAAAAATTAAATCAATGGTTTCCAATTTGACACACAATACATTTTAATAATACTAAAAAAAAAAAATAAAAGAGTATACAAGTTACACACAGAGCAAGTGATTCTACAAAAATAAAAAATTCAAAATGTTATAAAAGTCTTTCTTTTTTCAAAATATAACTAAATCCACTTCAGTTCATAGCAATTTTTTAAATGCAGGTGCACTACCATATTAAAACGGATTTATAAAGAGAAATTAATTTACTACAGGGGTTCATTATATTGTAAAAAATGGATAATCATGTTTTTCTTTTAACAATTTTTAAATGTTAAATGTTTTTTTCATTTTATTTTTTTAACAATATTTATAATTTTTAAATGTTAAATGTTTTTTTCATTTTATTTTTTTAACAATATTTATAATTTTCTGATAAAATTTCCCAAATATCCATTCAGAATATATAAATATTCCTTTAAAAGGGTCATACTTTGTGTAAGAACTGTGGTCAAATGTACTAAGATGACTCGTACACTGCAAAAACTTAAGTAAAAAATGTCTTAAATCAAGTGTATTTACCCTTAATTTGAGCAGGTAAATAAGATAGTTTGCCAATGGAATGAGTATTTTTACACTTAAAATAAGTCAATTAGATAATGTGCACTTGAAATAAGACAATGCAATTGATTTTTCTTATTTTAAATGTAATTTGTCTTGTTCCATTGGCAAAGTGTCTCATTTACCTCCTCAATTCAGGATAAAATGCACTTTTTTTTATTAAAAAAAATTATAAAAAATGAAAAAAAAAATTTTTTTTGAATTTAAAAGAAAACAAAATTCCAGTTAAAATTCTGAGTCAAGTCAGATTTCCAGTTAGAATTCCAGATGTCAAGTTAGAACTCCAACTGGAATTCTTCAAGTCAAGTCAAAATTCTATTTGGAATTCTGAGTGTCAAGTCGTAACTCTAGTTGAAATTCTGATGGTCAAGTCAGAATTTTATTTGGAATTCTGAGTGTCAAGTAAGAATTCTATTTAGAATTCTGAGAGCCAAGTCATAATTCTAGTTAGAATTCTGAGTCAAGTCGAAATTTCCAAAAATCAAGTCAGAATTTTAAAATTAAAGTTAGAATTCTATTTAGAAATCTGATTAAAGTCAATTCTAGTTAGATTTTTTTTCTTAAAAAAAATGAAAAGAAAAAAAATTAAAAAAAAATATTTCAAAAATATTTTATAAATAAAAAATGAAGAAAAAAAAGAAAAAAATGTATTTTTTTTACATTTAAAAAAAAAATTTAAAAATATATTTTTTTTTTTCACTAAAAAATTATAAAAAATGAAATAAAAAAAACAATTTAAAAGAAAAAAATTCCAGTTAAAATTCTGACTCAAGTCAGATTTCCAGTTAGAATTCCGCATGTCAAGTCAGAACTCCAACTGGAATTCTTCAAGTCAAGTCAAAATTCTATTTGGAATTCTGAGAGCCAAGTCATAATTCTAGTTAGAATTCTGAGTCAAGTCGAAATTTCCGAGAATCAAGTCAGAATTTTAAAATTAAAGTTAGAATTCTATTTAGAAATCTGATTAAAGTCAATTCTAGTTAGATTTTTTTTTTCTTAAAAAAATGAAAAGCAAAAAAAATGTTAAAAAAATATTTCAAAAATATTTTATAAATAAAAAATGAAGAAAAAATTAAAAAAAAATGATTTTTTTTTTACATTTAAAAAAATTCAAAAAAATATTTCTAAAAATATTTTTTTTCATTAAAAAATTTATAAAAAAAAATGAAATTAAAAAAAAAAAATTTAAAAGAAAAAAATTCCAGTTAAAATTCTGAGTCAAGTCAGATTTCCAGTTAGAATTCCACATGTCAAGTCATAACTCCAGTTGAAATTCTGATGGTCAAGTCAGAATTTTATTTGGAATTCTAAGTGTCAAGTTTGAATTCTACCTGGAATTCTGAGTGTCAAGTAAGAATTCTATTTAGAATTCTGAGTCAAGTCAAAATTCCGAGAGTCAAGTCAGAATTTTAAAATTAAAGTTAGAATTCTATCTAGAAATCTGATTAAAGTAAATTCTAGTTAGATTTTTTTAAAAAAAAAAAAATCAAAATAAAAATTTCAAAAAAATTCTATAAATAAAAAAAAAATGAAGAAAACAATGAAAAATTCATTTTATGCAGTGTAGGGAGCTTTGTTGAATATATATCTATATTGTTGGGAAAATATATAATTTTCCTGAACGAAATATTCTATTCAACCAGTCCACAAACTGAATTTCTCGGAACATTTTCCCTCCACCCAAATTTCTTTTTGTAGACTCTAAACAGCCACATTATATGCTGTTCATGTTGGTTACTGTTGTTGTGGGATGTAGCAGGTCAACTGGTCAATCAGCAGGCTTTATTGCAGAAAACCAATATATTACTTCATTTTTAAAAATACTTTTTCTTTACTTTTACATGACAAAAAAATTTATTTTTATTTTATTTTTCAACTACAGTTTGACGTTAAACTCAAATTTCCTTTATTGTGACTGGATACAGACCAGAGAGCAGCCAGCTTTTTACTGCTGTCCCAGTTCATGGCAAGACGTTAGCAAGGTCATTACATCACACTTATATATTAAAATGTATTCTTTCAGAGCTTTTTTGTTCCAAATATAGGGTTTGCAGATTGTAAAAAACATAATCTTGAAGCTATAATCATAAAAATAAAAGTATTAAACACCTGATATACATCAAGTATGTTGAATCCCTGTTATGCCTATTTTCTGAGTTTATCTAATTTGTTTATCATCAAATAATTTAATGGTTTTAACTCTTTATATTAGATTTCTAGAACAGTTTGACCTTGTGGTTTAGTTATTTTATTGATCTACTCTGAATTAAAATGCGCATTTATTTATGAAATGCATAAAAAAGGATTTTCTGGGTCAGAATTTGTTGTAAAAAGTTAATCAAAGCTCCTTTTTCCCCCGAGAAAGTTTGATTTATTTTAGATCCCTTGCTTCTTATACTTCCACAGCCCCCTGCTGAATTCCCTGATAAGACACGGGCACTTGTCACAGAAGATCAGTTTTGCCGTCTTGCGTCTCTCGTGTTTTGAAGACGGACCTCTTCACATCGATCCTCTGTGGCGTTTGTTTGTCATCTCTCGAACCGTCACTGTCAAAACCCGGAGCTGCTCCTATTCCCGGCGCGCTGCTCATCCCAAAGAGGGCTCAGACAAACAATTAGCCACGGTTAAAGCCAGTCCCAATCAGCATCGCGTTTCATTTCCAGCCATTGTTGATCCCTTTTTCCCAAAAAAGGAGAGAGCAAAGTTTGGACACAAGCTGCCTAACTGTTTTTTTTTCTCTCCACTCGTCTGATATGACTTGACTTTCTTGGATAATTCATCTGCTACATCATGCCACGCTTGTCACTGAGACGCTCTTATGATCCCAGAGCTCCAATCATGACAGAAGCTTAAACACGCTTCATATTTTGCCCATATATTCCCCCCAGAAAGCACACTGCATACACTTTTTACTTAAGCCAAGCAGCAATAAAAAGGAATAAAACATTTAACACGTGAATGAGGAAATGCTAAAGTTGGCAGGTCCGTTTATATTATCTCAGTTTAGTGTGAATTCGGCCTCTCTGAAGACTCTCTGCCGACGAAATCCATAACTCAACAGAAACTTGGCTGCATTTCAGGCCGCCACCTTTCCATCTCTATCCTTCAAATGAGTACTTCAGTGTCCCATCACCTACGGCACAACGGACACTGAAGAAGAAGAATCGTCTGTTTCCCGTCTAGATAGTTTTCTCCTACAACCTATAGAGCCTTTTGTGCCACTGCAAAAAATGGAAATCTAATTAAGTAATTTTACTTAAAATAAGTGCATTTTTTCTCCAATTGAGGACTGAAAAAGTGAGACACTTTACAATGGGTGAGAAACATTACATTTAAGATTTAAAAGAAGATAAAAACAATTGCATTGTCTTCTTTCAAGTTCATTTATCTAATTATCATTTTAAGAGTAAAGATATTAATTTCATTGGCAAATCATCTCTATTTACCCACTTAATTCAGGGTAAATATTATTCAACTTTAGGAACTTTTTGGACTTATTCTAGATCATTTTTGCAGTGTGCTTCCCAGGTTGGCTCTGCAATGCAAAAACCATCTAGAAATAAGTGAAAATTTCCCTTAATTTAGTGTATTCACCCCTTTGATTTGAGTAGGTAAATGAGAAAGTTTGCCAATGGAATGAGTCATTTTACTTCTTAAAATAAGATAATTAGATAATATGTACTTGAAATAAGACAATGCAATAGTGTTTTTCTTATTTTAAGTGTAAATTGTCTTGTTTCATTGGCAGAATGTCTCTTTTACCTCCTCAACTCAAGAACAAATGCACTTATTTTAAGATAAAAATGACTTATCTAGATGTAGATTTTTTGCACTGTGTTTGCTCTTCCTGGACAGCGTGGTTGAAACTTTACCAGAAAACAGAACATCTAAATCTGTTGCATTCAGGCTTTGAGTCAACGATTAAATTCTTAAAATAATCATCTCTATTTAATTTCTCCCGGAAATGTGTGCATTGTATAAATGACATCTCTAAGGCTTTCGTAAAAAGGTATTGATCGACAGTTATGCAGATGACACAATGTTTCATCTGGCTAGGTGACTATTTTAAAAAAATACCATCTAGAGACTCTGACCTGGTGAAGTTTTTAAACCACAAAACAGTGTAGTAAATGTCAAGCATGGCAGCATCATGCTGTGGGCTGTATGGCTTTCAGTACTGATTTCCCACCTCCCTAAATCAACATCTTTAAGGTTTAGTTAAAGCTTACAGCTGCTCATATTGGTACTTATTATTTACTTTAAATGTTAATGATAAAGAAATAAACTCAGTTTTTTTATTTATAATCAATTAACAACTAGATGGTTGAAAGATTTTGGTAGTTTGAGGAAAGCAAGACACTGGTTGGGGGCTGGTGCTGGTTTGGAGCCAGCCGGGGACGAAGCGACCGAACCCGACGGTATGCTTCCCCGCAAGCGGTAAGGCAAAAATATATTTAGGCTTGAAATAGAATAAAAATTATTGTGCCTTATCAGGCTAAAGTAGTAGAACAATTTGACATAGATTTGGAGTCAATGGGTCACATGATCTGGAAGCTATTGAAGAAATATCAATAATTTTGTAATAAAACATTTTTAAAAATATACAAAGGCCTAAAATTGAGAAAAATGAGTCAGCCTCATCAGGCTAATGGTTTAAAACAATTTCAGAAAAAATCTGAGTTAGTGGGTCACATGACCTGGAAGCTATTAAAGAAAAGTCCCAACTTTTGTCTTTGAAAATATCCTAAAAATTGAAAATAGCTTAAAATAGCATAAAAGCAAGTGTGCCTTACCTATGTTATCACTTGGTATGATTTCATATTAGTTTGGTCTTAGCTGGTCATAAGATAAGGGATTTATTGATTTTTGTTTCTCAAGAGTGCTTGGTTCAAAGATTTGTTGACGGTCCCTAACTGCACTACCACGTGTGGGAGGAGAGAGCAGCTGAGTAACGATGACCGAAATCGGAGTCCCTCAGTCGGATCAAACCGTTTGCTACAGTAGATCCCGCTGACTCCAAAAAGCGTGAATATCCAATATCCAACTTCAAACCAACTTCATCGTGGAGCTGACGGCTCGGTTCTGCTGCACCGTAGTCGACCAAAATCCCGGACGATTTTGAAATTTCCCCGGACATTTTTTTAGCTACGAAAAGTAGGACGCCCTAAATATAAGGTATAAATAATCCAATCTTGAAAAGCCCAAACTCAACATGAACATGCTCAGGAAGCTGACAAAAACGATCAATATATAGCATACTGGTTCATCAACCAGTATGATATAATGTTCAACGACATATTGAAGAGCTAGCATCAAAGTAAAGCCATGTAATAAGCTATATAATGTCACAGCTCTTGATCTACTGGCTACAGTAATATAACTAACATGATTTTAACAAACCAGTGGCTACTATAAAGTGTTCATCCACTCCCAATATGTTAATTTAATGCTATATTTTATAGGCTACATATTGCCAACCAACATACAGTAATGTAACATGGCCTTCCCTGTGATTGGTCTACTCTATTTCTTGAGGAGATGAAACGCAACGCCTATATCAACTATTCTCACTATACCCATTTTATCATTTAAACAGAAAATAAATGTTGCAGAAGTTTGTATTGCAACAGCGGCATTGATCCAAAGGTCGAAATGATCTGGAGATAAGTCAACTAAATCAGAACCATTATTTAAAACTATATAGGATGGAAGCTCTTCTAACTCTCTTTCAATAGAGTCTCTTGGGAGGATCTATATCTATTCTAATTCTAAATCAATCAGCTTTTATTTATAGAGTCATTTACAACACACAAGGTGACCAAAGTACTGTACATCAATGAAAGCCAAAATACAAGAGACAATATAACACCATGTTGGTGAAAGTGTAAAGCCTCTGAACAAATAGAATAAAGGCCAAAGTCTGAAGGTAGTATAAATGTCCGGGATCAAGGCTGAATTTCAAACAAACGTCAAGGCCAAAGATTTTGATTACAAACGCACAGATACTTCAGGTTTGATGTATTTTTTAATGAATAGAAGCCCGATCCAAGAATAAAACCAAACAGAAAATTACTTTTTTTGGTTTGAAGTCCTTATTACGACGGAGTATTAGGGCCACACATGAAGAGAAAAAATATTTTTGCCATGACGAGATTAAACTCAACATTTTGAGAATAAAGTTGAGATGTCATGTTGAGTTTAATCTCGACGTGTCGACTTTAAACTCGCATTCCGAGAACAAAATTGATATATAATTTGGCGACTTTATCTGCATTTTGTCAAAGTTTGGAGAACGGCACCAGCTCACAACTGCAGTCTGGATTTTAAGAGTGAAGGTGGTCTTTGGCCGTGCTTTCACAGCATAGGATTCTGTGCATGTAATATGCAATGCAGCGATTTGGCTCTCTTGAACTTGGTTAAACGTTATTGTCGACACGTAGAGATTAAACTCAACATGACATTTCAACTTTATTCGAGGCGAAATGGCGTGGCCTGGCTAAAAGTGTCGACAACGGCGAGATTAAAAAACTCAACATGACATTTTAACATTATTCTCGAAATGTTGAGGGTTTAATGTCGACGTAATGCGACTTAAAATGCATTTTGGCCGATTCTCGTCATGGCAAAAATACTTTTTCTCTTCATGTGTGGATGAAAACTAAGCTAAAGTAATGTAAAAGAAAAAAAGCATTTTTTGAAGGTTAAAAATGATAAAGGGAACATACATTTTATTCTTCACCGCCACCTCTGTTATCCAGGTATATCTGATTGTGTACAACAGAGTATTTTGAGCAAAGTTTTACCATTAAATTATGCAAAAGGTGGTATCAAAACATTTCAGAAACGGTATGCATCAAATATGTTGGCCACATAGGGTTAAAATACATCACATTGGATAGGCTATGGCTATATAGAGGTATTGCAATAGTCTAAGTCTGAATGATTTTTTCTCGAGGAAGCGTCATTTTAATTTGTAAATTTACCTTTTAGTTAAGCATGAATCCACACTTGTCCAAATGTCAAACTGTTTTTAAAAGATGAATCAAAAGGTCTTCAAAATGAAACATCTGAGCTTCTGAGTTGAAGGTGCAGAAACATGTTTATTTTAACTCTGTCTGTTGAAACTGAACACCTCAATATGTGCATCTTAGCTTCAACTTGCAGTGTTTTATAATCACCAAAATAAAAGACTAAACATCAATACTATATATGCTTTATATATATATATTTATATATATATAGCTATACTAGAAACCATATTTCCTTCTTTTGACCTCCTTATTCAGAAAGGCATGGTTGAACCTTTAAATTCAGCCTTGATTCGTTAACACAACTGTAAACCAACCAGGTCAATATTTCACAATAAAAGACAAAAGTACTCAACACCCTCAATGATAGACAGTGGTGACTAGTGACTCTTGTTGAACCTTTTCAATACAGCATTTATGCTACGTAGACAAGTAAAGAGTTTAGTCTCTCTTAAAAGCATCTAATCCATGTCAAAGTCGTGAATTAGCATTTTTTCAACTGAGGGGTAGATCAGATATCCATCTACTTCGGATTGTGCTTCTGAAAAAAAAAAAAATGTATTTGTTCCCTTTCTCGAGACTGAAATAAATTACATTTCAGGCTTTAAAGGAAATAATGTCCGTTCACTTCACCAATGGCAGGTATACGATGAATTGGACAGTATGATACCGTTTTTCTTTGGAGGAACCACCAGGTTCCCATCAGCTGCCCTGAATCCCAGCCTTACAGAGGTTATCACCACATCTCCACCTCTACGTTAGTTTTATTCTGATCTCTACCGCTTAATCCGTCACGTTTCCCATCCTACCCAGCATCCACCTTTTGGCGAGAAGAAAAAAGGCTCAGAGAAAGGAAGGGAAAAACAATCACTAACAGAGATACAAAGGCTGATTTCATCCATCTTACACCCTGAAGTAAATCTCAAGGCGGAGCAGAGATCTACGCTCCTCTCCTCTGTTCCTGAATTGCCTCGGAGCTCATCCATAACGGCGCCGCGGGGCCCCCGGGTGCTCCCAGGGCCGGGCCAGAGCAAACAGGGAATTGAATGAGCTGAAGGTAGACAGAAATGTCTCCGTGGAGGTCACGCTGGCAAAATTGAAAGTCTCAGGTATAGTGGGGCCTGTCGGTTTAATAAAATGGAATTTCCATTTATCCGCAACACCCACCTCCTTAATGCATTGTTCTTGTCAGGGAGGGAGCGCGAATGAGTCAGGAGCAGAGGAATACGCTTTATAGACACAAATAATCGTAAATTGGGAATGTCACCTTTAAGCCTGGGCATTTTTATTATTGTTAGTGGTGGTGCTGAGTGGCTCTGATGCTTTATCCTCACAGGAATCCGATGTTCCAGGATCCCAATCATCTTTATCAGGTGCCAGGAGAAGAAGGAGGAAGAGAGGGGACTTTAAGCCAACTTGCCCTCCCCCACCTCCCCCTTCGATGCAATACTTCTAGGTGAGTGATAGCAGATGTTATGCTTTAAAATAAAGCCATCCATTAACAGCGCTCCCTGTTCTTTACCCGCAGCATTTACTGCTGTCTGCGGGCCACTCAGCCTCCTCCTGGCTGCAGACCTGGCCTTCGCCATACAGGTGTAAGCTCTTTATTTACTGCTATTATTTAGATGCAACAAAGCTTCCTGTCTGCTTTATGGTTGTGACTTTATAGATCCTCCCTTCCGCTGGAATATTAACCGTCTCTCCATGATTCAATACGAAAGCACCAGGGGCTCCTGGGAGCCGTAGAGCATGAGAGCGAATACAGGTACTTCTCTAATTGAAGTCCCCCGAGCTTTGGGACTATAGAAGATATAAATTGGACGCAGCAGATATTGACAAATGTCTTACAGTGCCTTTCTTGCCATCCGCTCTGACTGATGGGCAGAAATACTAAGCAGCATTATTTCTCATTCAGGAGTAGCCGGGCTGAGTTAGGAGGAAATGGACGCGACATAAAAAAGAAAAACAGTTGTATATTTAAATTAGATTTGCAACACTTGACTGACTCTCGCAGACAGAGACCTGTTTATTCCCCCTCTGTTTTGCATTATATGTGAGTGCCTGTGCAAATTAACGAAGGGGGCCCTCCGTATTTCCAGCTCTATGTTAATTGCCAGAAATAATATTAGGGACGTGTGATTCTTACGCCTGGGCATATTGCATTATAATAAGTTCAGGAACATTACTGGAGAACACAGCTTATTAGGGAGAGGCAAGGTAGAAGCTGGGTAGAGATAGATTTAGCAGTAATGTACCTAATCCTGAATATATTATAAATCTGCATGCAAAACCTAACACAAGATTTGAATATTAATTGAAATATGCAGATGATGTATAGGGTTGTAATTATTGCTGATTTTGAAGTATAATTGGATAAAAACTTTCTTTTTCTTTTGGACTCTTCCAGAAATTATTATGCATATTCATGGATGAATCTGCTGAACTGTTATTACTGACAATTGGTTTGGAGAAGATGTTTGCGTGGCGGGGTTGAAAGGCGGCATGAAGACAATAGAAAACGGGGAACAATTGAAGGGAAGTGAATATTTTTTCATTTAGGTTAAGGGAAGAATTTGAAACAAAGACGGGCTAATTATGAATGCTTTAGAGACATTTTTTAAGCGCGTTTTTTAATTTTCTGATCTTGCAGTTGTGGACAAATGCTTTTAATGTGTTATGAAAATGTGTAAGATGAATGCATTATGTCTAAAGGGTGCACTGTTGCAGAAAACTGCATCCAAATGTTCAAAAACTTAAGTTTCAGTCTAGTTTAACTGTTGAACCCCATTTTCTTTTTGAAATACAAAAGCATCAGGTGGATGAGAACAAAGTAGACTGAAAAAACTGGTTTTTAATGTCAACCAGTTCATGGTTTAGCGGTAGGGATAATCATAATATGTGAATACAGTAATAAGATGGACGGAATCCTTTTTTATCCAATACTTTAAAGGGATAAGAAAAATGATCCATTTATAACCTAACCAAAAAGCAGAGAGATCTTTAATTTTCCTAATGTACTTCTGCTGTATGCTAAGTTACTTCTCAAAAACTATTTGGTTTATTTAGTTGTTGTTAAGCTGCTACTTTAAACAGGTAAAACAGCTTATCTATCATTAGAAATGGAATATGGGGCCAAATAACTGGTTTCTTCGAAATATCAAAAACTTCTTGTAAAATACCTCCCCTTATTGAACTATATGCTCTTCTTGAACCATTTGGAGAACATAAAGCAAGCTTGTCTTTTTGTAAACAATGTTTTGTGGTAACACTGAATTTTAAACTAGGGAGTCAATTACGATGATTTATTAGCTTAAAAGTATTGGAGTTGGAACAAACATATTTCTAGCTTCCTAGTCTTTTGTTAAGACTAGGCTTAAAACTTTCCTTTATGATAAAGGATATAGTTAGAGTTGCTCAAGTTACCCTGAGACATTTTTAGAACAATGCTGCTATAGGCTTAGACTGCTGGAGGACTAACAGACCACTTTTCTGCTTCAAACTTCAGGTTACCACATCTTTTTCTCAACATAGTTGTATAATTTGCCCTTGCGCTCTGTTCAGGTGTGTCACATCATTCTAAGGTGAGGCTGTTTCGGTCCTAAAGAGAGCCACCTGTTTAGCTAGTTTATCTTTTCCAATATAGAAAGTATTAATGGATGAGTGACTTTATCTTCCTTTTGTTTGTCTGCTTCTCTCTCCTTAGGCCCCAGTTAACCCTGGTAGAGGCTACGCTGAGCCTGGTTCTACCGGTGGTTTCTTCCTGTTAAAAGGGAGTTACTTTTTCTCTACTGTCGCTGCATGCATGCTTGGAATGAACGATTGCTATGGAGTCAACGACTCAATGCAAAAGAATATCTATTGTTTCTATATGCTCATTCAAAAGGAGCAATCCCTGCAAAGTCTAAGATTAAATGCAATCATCTGGTCAATTCCTTAGATAGAAAACTTTCAAGGATTCAAATTTTCAAAATCTGCTGGTATGATGTCTCACACAGCAGCTGAGAGCTATATTGACTTTAGTAACGATTGAGATCTGTCACAGCACAGAGAACATGTGGGTCTCATGTTGAGCCGGATCTCCTCTCACCTGTTCCTAACAGTTTCTAACCCGACTCGTATCCTCTTCACCTGGCTCCTGTCTCTCTGAGCAACCTGACAGGCAGGATCCCCTTAAATGCAGTCCACCGGAAACAGCTAACCGTGACCTGGCCTGTCTGGAGCCTGCCGACGTCCCTCCTCGCCTGCCTCCTCCTGTCACGCAAACAGAAGGGGGGCAGAAAAGGACCACCGCTAACTGCTGTCAGAGCTGTCATGCACTCTGCCGCCGCCTGAGCCTTGACAAGCAGTTGGTTATAGTCCCTGCCGAGACACACTGCCCCCCCCCCCCACCATTGTTATTTCCCTATTTGGAAAGCTGATTTATTTTATTCAGCTGTTTCTATTCTTTTAAACTTAACCTTTACAAATTTTGTAGACATCTTTCAATCCTTTTTAAAATAGGAGAGACCGTGTGCTCATCTTCTCATCGAGATAAAGTAACTCAGGTGTACCATGAAAATATGAATATCTGCACTAAAAGCATCAACATGGTTATATTAGACCATGCATGCCCAAACGCTGCGGTCAAATTTATGGGCTGTCTCCTTCGAAGGCCGATTATGTCATAGCGCGCCGAGGTCTGGTCAGATTCCAAGACTCTTCGTCCTTCGTCCTTCTTTTTGCCCGATTTAAAGGACGGGTCCGGTGTATCCTCGCTATCCTTGGTTTTCCCAGGATTCATTGCGAGACCAAGCAAGCCGGCTGCTCATTGATCAGAGGAAAAATGTACTTGGCAGCGAACAGTGGTGAATATTGGAAGTTCAGTTTAATAATAGTTGTTTTAATGGATTTATTAGGTCAGATATGTGGCCGGTAATGTTTGATTTATCTAAAAGGTTTTTAATCTGTTACTGTGTAAAATGGGTTTGGTTGCCAATTTAAGGACAACAGATTCTAATATAGCCTGCAGTGTGGGGACTATAAATCCAATCAGATTTATAGTCCCCACCATTTATAACATAAAAATGAAGATTTAAAAGATAAACAATAAAATACTGTACTGTAAATTGTTTTAACAATATAAAAAACTGCACATGGAGAATAAATAACCAATATGCAGCTATGGACATTTTTACAGTAATGGATATTTTTGAAAATAGCAGCAACATCAGAGATGTACAAAATGACAGCAGCAGGTTATTTAACTAAGGTAACATTGGTTTTTATTTGTTCACAATCCCTGCTTCAATACAGCTGATATCCATTGATAGGTGATTAACAGGTTTTTGCTGGACGGCTTTCATCAGGATCAGCTGTGCTAAAGCTGGGAAAACCTCAAAAACCTGCAGGACAGCTGCCCTCAATTACCAACTTTGGGCATGCCTGTATTGGACCATACCATGCTGCAAAAACCCCAAGATCTACATCAAATTAAAGAAACCCAGACTCACAACAGCTGAGTCAAAGTCAAGACTTTAATGCGACTGTACGGCAATCTTGGACTGATGAGTCTGCAGGCCTATTTTGCCCTTTAAATGTTACATTTTAGGCTGTTTTGTTTTATTTTCTCTCTTTTATGGACTATTTCCTGTCTCTTCCCAAAGTACTTTCTTTCTCACCTCCCTTTCTGTGTCCGTTGTATATGATTTTACTTCCCAAATAATGTTCAATAAAGTTTAACATACAAGTATCAAGCAGAACCTTATGGCAATAGTCTGTTGGGCTATCAGCTAGCTTAATTCCCAGAACTATATTGGATAAAGAGGACAAAAAAAAAATTACATTACATGTAAGGAAGAAGATTAGACAGAGAAAAATGGTGAAAGCAGCATTTTCTCCCAAGGTAGTCGCATGATAACATGACTCCGCCAGATGGATTTGCTCCGCATATCCATCTGGAAACCTTCCGTTGAAGTAATTTTGGGAAGGGGCGAAAATACTGGTTAGCTGATTGGCCTATGTTGGTGATAGACGGGCCAAATAAACCAATCAGATCAACGAAGCATATGACGT
>JAGKQL010000067.1:7281724-7341785 GCA_018398635.1 Cyprinodon brontotheroides | reverse complement strand
CAGCAGACAGCAAGAAGCCTCCCAGATCTCCAGATGCATTTGAGATATCAAAAAAGTACTCCAGAGTGTTGTTCAGCATGAGGGTGAGTAGAAAATGAAAGGCTAATCATGTTTTGGGTGTACTATTCAGCTTTTAACCAGGACCAGCCCTCGCATGCTGAAATTAGGACCAGCCAGCCCACAGGGCAAATAATACTGAGCAGAATACTTACATTATTACCAGTCTTTACCAGTATTAGGAGTCTAGATTACCAATCTGAGCCTGGTTAGGTCTACTTATCTGCCGGACATAACCAGGCAGAGCTCGATTCTACATCCATGTGTGAAACTGAGCCATAAGAACGAAGGAAATGTAGGAAATTGGTACACTTTATGGAATCCCATAGAATCACAGAATACGCACAGCAGGCTTAATTCTGTAGGAGCCTTGAGAGCCCAACAGCCCTAAAGATGAATCGTATCCACTGCCTCCTTTCTTTTCTGGTCATGATCCGTATCTCATGGCAGCTCCAACAAATATAGGGAGGGCTTTCCCAATTCCTCAACCCCAAAGCCCAAACTGAGCCGTTTCTAGATAAATATTTCCCTTTCAGAAGAAGGACCTTGACTCAACACAATCTTTACCAAAATGACAAGAGGTTGTAAAATCCCCCCCCCAAAAAGGGCCTGCTTTGGGAACATTTCTGAAGACTCAAAATTAGTTGTTTGAGTTACCACCTAATAACAGAGTAGGGACATATTTCTGGAGACGAGGTAACCTTGTGGTTGCTTCAGCCTGATTTTTCCCCCATTAAAAGAATCCATCCTAAACCTTGCGGTGTTCCAATACCTGCTTTGTCAGGAGTCCTCGGTCGGGAAAATTCCAGGTTGGAAAATTATCGGCAGAGCTTTCAGACACATTTTGTTGGTTTTTTTAGACGGTAAGAGCCCGGAGGATAAGGAATAGAACTTGAGAGATGCATTTTATACTAGTTTATATGAGAATTACTTTAATTAAACAATAAAGCATTTCACCCAGCTTCATCTCTCCGTATGAAACACCTCATTTCAATCTAATTGTGAAAACTTCCCTAAGAATATAATTCAGATAGGTTTCACATTTTACCATTCCTCAGCTTCACTTATGGTTCTTACTTGTGGCCCAGATCTACATGTTCTCCACTGACAGACTACGTGCTTTGTAAGGTTTGTTTGGAAAATGCCTTCAAGCAGTTTGGATAAACTGAACCCTTATTTTGAAAATTGATTTTTATTTGGAGATTGAAGCAGTAGAGCAGCATTAATACTTTAGAGTTCAAAGGAGCAAAGAAAGCAAAAAGAGACTAACCTAAAGTGATGGATCATTATTATATTTTATTTACAATAAACACTAAATACGTTTGAAATGATCCCTGAATTGGCACTTTTTAAAGCTGCAGTGTTAAAAGTCTGGATAAATGAACAAAGTGGGGAAAGTAGCTGAAACTGTTATATTTATCTAATTATTAAGAGGCCTGCAAAGTCTGAGGCGACGTTCACACGATTTTTTGGCCCATATGCGACTGTGGTGGATGATCCTCCCACCACCACATCGTGTTAGTATTTTCATTTCTTGCTTTATATTATATTACAACAGGTATTTTCTAATGGGTGCACACTTTAGTTAATGTCTGTCTGAATGGTTTATTTACACTTGTTCTTTTGTTTGAGGTGCTGCTGATGCAAACCAGCTGGAGAAGGAAACCTGGAGCGTACCATTTTTGAGAGACTGACGGGGGAGACTTGTTTCAAGAAGTTTTCAATTAGTTTGTCTTTTAAATATTCACTTAATTTTTCTGCTAAGTAAAAGTTAGTTTTGCTTTATTTGTTTCTATAGAATGGTTAATTTTGTATTTATTGGTTCTTGTTATGTTGTGCCTCCCTCATTTTGTCG
The DNA here is from genome assembly GCA_018398635.1 of Cyprinodon brontotheroides. Taxonomy (NCBI): domain Eukaryota; kingdom Metazoa; phylum Chordata; class Actinopteri; order Cyprinodontiformes; family Cyprinodontidae; genus Cyprinodon; species Cyprinodon brontotheroides. The sequence goes on along the minus strand of JAGKQL010000067.1, from coordinate 7,339,873 downwards.
ACTTGGGTTACTCCATCCCTTTTAAGCAGCCTTTAGTTCTTTAGTTTGCTGGATTTGATCTTTTCATGGCTGTCTGAACAACACAGATCCGATTTTTTTTCCCAATTGCGACCCAGGCCACTTGGATAGCTGGTCCCTAATCCGACTCTGAATCTGATCTTTTTTAAATATGAAACCTGTGTCTGAGCGGCCAAGGTGCATTCATCCGACCTGGACCGAGACATTAATACTCCACAAAGGTCACTATTCTGGATCTTGCTATGAAGAAGAGGCAAGAAAAACAACAACCATGGTAGACGATGATGCGGAGAGTAGTATTTATATTTAGCCATATTGAAAAGATTGTGTTTTTATGGTTGGGAAAGATCGCTAGATGCACGCTGGTACTACCATCCATGTTTACTTCCGTAAACACAGAGCACACTGGAATGTGATGTCATTGCGTCCTCTACTGTGCATGCGGGACACTTGAGTTGTATGACTGCAGTTCGCAGTCGCATATATTTGGAAATGTGAACAGCAATGCAAAAAAAAACGTAATTGAGCATCAAGGCCTGCAGTGTAAACGTAGCCTAAACCACCTGGGTGGTTAAAGTTGCAAAGCATGCCATGTGGACTGCTAACCACTGAGTATTCCGTGGTTGAAAAATGCCTGAATTTTCGGAGGATGTCGAGGTTATACATGGGCTGATCTTTGTTAAAAGATCAGGAAACTAAGCCCTCAAATAAATAACTAAAAGGCATGAATATACAACATAACATTTAAAAAGGTTAGGATTTGTACTTTAAGCGTATTTTATGTCTAAATGTTTTACAGTTTTTGGGTGGTACTTTAATCAGAGAAGGTCCGTGGTGACTATGGAGGAGCTGCAGAGACCCGCAGCTCAGGTAGTGGAATCTGGTAACAGGACGAGCCTCTTTGGTGTTATCGAAGCCAGATACAAATAAAAGCCCAAATAATCTATAATCCAGCTGTGTTTCTTTGCTAAAATAGTTTGGGATCAGTTTTCATTTTGAAGAATCTGCTTCCTACTGAGCTGCCTGTGTTCCGTCTCTGGCTGTGCCACTGTTTGCTGTTAATAGACTCTGAAAGCTTCTGAGTAGAGCTTCATCTCTGACCCATTGACACCGTCATTCGCACAACAACAGCGGGACTCAGGAGAGAACCTAGCTTCAAATTACCTCTCTGCTCAGACCTGTACTTTTTGTTGTGTCTCTGTTTTTTAAAGGATCGTGAATGATGGAGGGCTGGGGTCATAGACTGCCTTGACCACAGGCTGACTGCTCGCCCTGAGCCCCTGGCGTCAGTGTCAACGGGAGGTGAATCAGACTATCTTCACTAGCAAATCTATCCCTGGGGATCCTAAAGCCCTCACGCCATCCCCACCTCCTCTCCCACCTCTCGCAAAACATCCTTTTAGAAGGGGTCCATCGGCCATTATGTCCCTCCTCACCTCTTTCACCATGCCAGCAGGGCGCTAATCTCTTTCTGCTAGTGTCGCTGTCTGCCTCCGCTCTCCAAGGACGGCTACCTTCCCTGGTCAAGGTGACGGAGAGTTTAGTTCCTCCTGCAGACCTGGACTGAGGGGTTTATGAATTACAGGGCTTGCTTAAGTGGTAATTTAGCCAGGAATTAAGGGATAACATGTATTTTAAGAGAGGAAATCCTTTGAGTTTCCTTTTTATAATAGAGCACCTACCTCACAGAGGGTAATTGGAGCCAGATGTTGCTCCATGCAGCATTTAAAAAAGCGCAGGCCTCTCTCTTTCCACCCTCTCTACAACGTGAAACATCTTGAAATTCTGTCATCATACCAGCTTTTGTGTGATTGCGTGCTTGCATGCACTCCCTGTGTCGGTGCCACATAATCACATTAGTTAGATTTAATCAAAGAAGAGGCAAATTATGCGCTCTTCCCATCAAATTTTGCCGTGTGACGAGCAGCGTGCAGAATCGACGAGTACAACCTATCCCTAAGTGCTTCGAATGGATGGTACAGGACTGGAGAAAAAAGGATGAAAGGGAATGCCTCACATGTGCACTGGCAAATTGTCTGCTAACACCGGCGAAGCAACACACTCTAGCTGGGAACGTGGCAGCCGGCTCCTAATAAGCAGCATGCACTATTTATGATCATAAACCAAGGGCAAGGAGGGTGAGCGCTGTCAAAATAAAAAAACATGTCAATCTTCGCTCCCCACTGTTACGCGAGCTCGTTGCCCGGCTGTTAACGCACTGTTTTTTCATGTTTTTTCTTCTTCTGTTTTTTTTTTTTCTTTGCTTGTGATGTACAAAGGCGGGAAAAAATCACATCAAACCCGCAGATTTCATAAACTTCTACATATCTGAAAGGGGAGGCAGGAACGGTGGAGGAGGGAAAAATCAAAGGGAATATCAAAGTTAAGGAGAAGTACAGGAACACGTCTGTGAAAAGTAAATATTTTGTCCTAATGGTTTGCGTGTTTGCAGGGGGAAAAGAAAAAAAAAAAGCGGAGATCTGAACCCCCGTTTCATTCTGGGGATGGTAAGGTGGGGAAGAACTGTTGCTTAGGTGGGGAAAAAAACCGGGCCAAGCTCCGTTTTTAATACTTCATAGGGCATCGAAAATTCTCTCTGAATTTCTTTAACTTCTCCCCGCTCTGTGCAATTATGCATGTTTATTCATTTTGATTAACAGTGATGAAAAGTCATGAGGCTGATAGATGAACATTTGTGCCACTGAGCGAGTGACAGTCCATCAGCAGCAGATGAAAGACCAACTTTTACACTTTTTTCTTTTTTTTTCCCCCCGCCTTGTACCTTCAGAAACAGCAGGTAACTGGAATGGTTTAAATATTTCACCCATCCGTCGGGACAATATTCAAAGACGGAGGAGGAATACCAACGGGTTTCACTTTGAGCTGGCGTGACACAAGTAATACGTTGATTAGCTGCTTTGGGCCCAGACTCCTTTCGACTTCTAACAGCTACTTGACTTCTTTCTTCTCAGAGACGTTCCACTTTGAATCTACCGGCCACTCGAGGGACACAAGGAGGGAGACACGGAAAAAGTTAAATATGGAGGGAGCGAGAAATGTAGCAGCCGTCAGGTTAAGACCTTCATTTTTCTTCAGGGTTTGTTCAGAACTTTATCTGAAAAGCATTTTTACCTGCATGTTTTCAGTTTTTGCAAGAAAATTGTTAATTTCACAGTTACTTTAACAAAAGTTAATGACTTCTTGAATTGTTGAAATTGTTAAATGGTTAAACAATAAAAATATCTTCATAAAAAGTGATTATTTCAGTCTTAAAAATGTAAATAACAACCTTTCAACCACAGTAAGAACAAGCAGATGGTCACAGTCATCCTCATTTCTTCACGTATATCGTTTTCACTATTAATTATGACCGGCAGGCCTTGACAATAATTTTAAATGATGCCTTTTTGAAAAAGCCTTTTTGCTTTAAAGACCTTTTCACTGGTGTCATGATCAATCATCTTAAAAGCGTTCTGTTACTTTGCAAAGGTTTCAAACCGCTTTTGATGTTTTTTTTTCTTTGTATTTGCTTCACTTCCAAGCAGCCAGAATTTCTTGTAATCTTTTGAGTTGGTTTAAATCAAAAGTTTTGTAGAATTTCTGAAGTTTGGCTTCTTTTCCCTGATCCCGAACCATAAAAAGCATGAAGGAAAATGGATAGTTTGGAGGCTGAGGAAAGGAGAAGAAAACGACATCTTCAGTAAATGAACTGCATTTAAAAGGAACGGCTCTAAGACACACAGATATTTATCATTATTTACCTTATTGCTGGAAAATATATTATACTCTGTGTATCTGTTTTTACTGTTTTACATTGATTTAATTTAGGAAATAACAGATAAAGGTAAACTAAACCACTATAAGAAACTAAACTAAGATAGACCAAATTAGTTTAAACTAACTCGGGGCAAACTAAGGTAGCTATACTTTAATCTGTAAAAAACACATGAAGAGAAAAGACAATTAGGAGAAATTTATTGATGAAATTACTTGGTCTTTGGCGCTCAGACCTCGGCAGGAAACGTAGCGCTGAATTTTGATAGATATGCATGAACAGGAGTAAAGAATAGAGCTGGTTCAGTGAGACGGTCTGCTGAGCTTTATGGGGAGATCCTGATACTAGAGCTTGACTCAGGGAACTGGAAGATGGAAGTCCAGTTTGGATAACACAGGTTGAGAGAACCTGTCCATGATGAGCAAGCATGAAGCGACAGTGGAGAGGAAAAACTCCCCGTTGCGAAAGAAACCTCTGGCAGAACCAGGCTCAACATGGCGGCCTTTTGCCAGACTGATTAAAATGAGACGCAGAATCCAGTAGGAGTCCGGGAGGAATGAAACCGATGACGCTTTAGCTACGATGGTGGAGGAGGGGCTGGAGGTGGATTGAAATGGGGTCATCTGAATGAAGTCACATGGTGCAACCGCCACCTGCGCACTAGGAGAAGACAATATGTGTAATGGAGGCCTTTTAAGGTAAACTTTGGCTGCCGATTGGCTTTCGTGGAGGTGTGGTTCAAAGCTGATTGGCTGTGCCACAGGTGGATGAAGGAGGGCGATCAGTTTCTTTAGCATAACTTCCGCCTAGGCTCCATTTAACAGTAGAATAAATGATATTAGGACAGGATACTCTAAGCTAAATAAAAAGCCTTTCCAAACCTGGTTAAGATAAAGTTAATTAGCCCATGGCACCCAAGATGGAACAAAGTTAACATAAGGAAAGAGAAAAACTACATTATTAAAGTATGTAATTAAAACATAAAATTGAGCTAAGGTAAAATAAATTCAGATCGATTTATATAGACCAAAATAAGACATAGAAACATGTCACTAAACATGCTTAAACTCCATTTATTTGTATGACTTTCCAATCAAACACCCCACAGTAATCTCTATTTCTACTGTCTGGTGTCTATACTGTAAATCGAACTTTTTAAACTTCTGTTTATTTTTTTTTCCCACTCTGGAACATTAAAAGTTTTTCTTATCTTACTTAGCCATATCACCTTCATTATGGTCGTTTAAACTTTACTGCACTTAAACAGGAAGAGGCAAACTAAATAAAGACTTAAACTAAGGTAAGAAATCAAAGCTACAGTAGGATTGAAAGCAAAGGTTAGCTGTAGCAGGATAAACTCACAAAACTAAAGGTTTTTCTGGTTTCAATGAATTATTTTTTTCTCTGCATCTTTTCTTCAGGTGTTCAGATGCTAAAACAAAGATGTACCACATATAGAGCTAAAAGCTCTTTAGGAATATTCTATGGAAGAGGATTAGGGCGAGGCGGAAATTTCATTTCCAGTTTAGTATGGGAAAAAATTGGCAATTTGACTTTAATCTCAGAATTCTGACTTTTTTCTCAGAATTCTGACCTTCATCTTAAATTCTGACTTTTTCTCAGAATTCCCTGACTCTCTCTCAGAATTCCTGACTTTAATCTCAAGGAGAATTTCTGACTTTTAATCTTTAGAATTCTGACTTTTTTTCTCAGAATTCTGATTCTTTAATCTCAGAATTCTGACTTTAATCTTAGAATTCTGATTCTTTTTTCTCTCAGAATTCTGACTTTTAATCTCAGAATTCTGACTTTTAATCTTAGAATTCTGACTTTAATCTCAGAATTCTGACTTCTCAGAATTCTGACTTTTTTCTCAGAATTCTGACTTTAATCTTAGAATTCTGACTTTAATCTCGGAATTCTGACTTTATTATCAAATTCTGATCTTTAATCTCAGAATTCTGACTTTTTTATTGTCAGAATTCTGAGATTAAAGTCAGAATTCTGACTTTTTTCCCATACTAAACTGAAATAAAACTTAAAAATCAGGGTTTTTTCAGTGGCCCTAATCCTCTTCCTTGGTAATATTCTACTTATGCAACCTGATTTTTTTTTTTTTTTTTTTGCAGCAAACTGGGGAAATATTGCATGAACTGTTTTTTTTTTTACCGTTTTAGATTCAAGTAAACTGTTTAAAAGCGGAATAATACGTAATATCAGTTTGAAACTTTATGAAGAAATCTGGCCACAAGGAAATAAAATCAAGGAAAGGAAACAATAGATGAAGGTTTTTGCACATTTTCCCAATCTACAAAGGCTACGGTAAATCAAAGGGGAAACTCTATTCCTATTTTTTGTACAAGTAATCTTATAAGACAGTGACCATCTTTAAATATAGATTTTTATAAGAGGTAAAAAGTATGATGGTTGTAATTAATTAATTTGAGCCGGAAATATAATGGGGAAGGACCTGAACAAGCAACGTCAATCTTCCAGAAAGCAAGCAGTGAACATTTCCAGTGATGAAACATGGCTGTATTGCCGGGGACTGGACTGGACCAGAGGAAGAGAGATGGTGGAGGAGACCACAGCAGCTTTGGAGTATATTAATAAAAGAGGAAAAAAAGAAAGGAGAAGAAACAGCAATTTCCCCCCAACAGCTGAGCACCTAGAGGTCATTATTTTCTGTGTAGGCTCGTAATGTGAAAGTCCCGACCCGTGTTTGGTGAAACTTCCTTCTGTTAAATCAGCTGTAAATAATGACTTGGTCAGACTTATTTCTCTACCTTGACCTCTGGCATTAAGGCAGCAACAATCTGTAAACTGGGATGTTTGATCATGACAGGCCTCCAACATGAAGTCAATTATTAAAGGTTATTATTTTGTTTTCTCATGTGTCAAAGCAGAAACAACTGAATTACAGCAGGCATCATTATGGGAGCCTTACTTTGTCTCTCTTCCTAATCCGCAGCTAAAACTTCCACCCTGAAGACAAACAAGAAAGTGTGCGTTAAGAAAAGACTGTAAGCCTCAAAAAACATTACGCCGGTTTTCGCCACCTCAAGGTCTTCGTAAATGTGTTAAATATTAAAATCGCGGTCAAGGACAGAGTGAAATAAGCTCTGAAAGACCTATAAGCTTTAATTTAGGGATAGTTTGGTCAACATGAGAGACAGCGAAGGGATGTAAAACTCTTCAAAAGCGAGCCACACTTTTATCAGGCATTTAACAGAACATCCAAAAGTAATTTTAAACAGGAAAGGTGTTGAACTCCTTTCACTGGGTCCGTTTCATGTAGTTTTCAGCAAATCCCACATATTTTATATCAGGTAAATATGATCAGAATTAATGCAAAAATAGTTTACAAGTGGGCAGGGGCGGATTTGGGAAATGTGGGGCCCTAGGTAAAGACAGGCAGGGGGCCCTCTAAGAGCAGAGTTCGCTGCTTTTAGATGTTGTCTCCAAAGTCTCCAGTAGCAGAAAAGTGGCTAGATTTGGCGCTAGGAGCTTTTTAGAAATCAAAGTGCTAGAGGGGTCTGAAAAGTGGCTTAAATATAGCGACTAAAAGCTTAAGTTGGCAACACTGCTCTTTGCATCGTTTGTTTTCAAATGGTTTGCTCCTCTCTGCTTGGACCTTTCTGAACATGTGCAGCAAATGGACTGATCCAATATGGTGGACACTGAAGAGGGGTGCTGAGACACACTTAATATTATCAGCGTTCTGATGGCATTTTAGCCAAAGGATTTTTATCAAAGACATAATTAATGTGCACAAATAAGGAATAGTTGTATTAACAGAGATAATGGGGCCCCAAGTTCCCTAGGCAGCTGCCTAGTATTGCCTACACTGCAAAAATGGTCTAGAAATAAGTAAAAATGTCTTAAATCAAGCGTATTTACCATTCATTTTAGTAGGTAAATGGGATGATTTGCCAATGGAATGAGTATTTTTACTCTTAAAATAAAATTATTAGATAATATTCACTTGAGAAATAAGACAATGTGGTTGCTATTTCTTATTTTAAATGTAAATTGTCTTGTTCCATTGGCAAAGTATCTCACTTACCTCCTCAATTCAAGAACAAATGCACTTAGTTTAAGAAAAAGTGACTTATTTAGATGTTCATTTTTTGCAGTGTAATGGTAAATCCTCCCTTGCAAATGGGGGATGTATTAAGAGAAATACAGTTTTCTGATTGATAGACTAGAACTAAGAAAGAATCTAAATCAGAACCCATCAGGCGACATGAAGTAGGCCGTTTTCCACATATGAAGAACGATTATGAGCAAAAATTACTCCAAGAAGACATTAACAGTTGATCCAGGAGGTAAAAAGATTCAAGAACAAAAAGCTCTGTTCTGTTATCCACACTAGAGAGGCGCTCTTATTAGCCAGTCTTGCTATCATCACGATAAAAACGAGCGAAAGTGTTGCTGCTTTGCAAACGTTTTTTATAATATGTACGAGGCCAGGGAAAAAAGGTGAATTAACCATAGCAAACTGCAAATTTTGCTAAAGCTGCATTCATATAAATGGTAAAATGGTAAATGACCTTTACACTACATTAAGTCATTCACTTATACACCAATGGTGTGAGCTACACTGTAGCCACAGCTGGCCTGGGGCTTACTGACAGAAGCGAGGCTGGTCTCAACCCTTCGATTTCAGGGCAAACTCCTACATCCGACGCCACTGTCACCTTAAACTAAAGTTCTTGTTCTTTCTCTCATAAAAAAAAAGGTAGGAAAAAGGGTCCAAGTTTTTGTTTGTACTAAAAACTGATTATCATGAATTGAAAGACATTTCCAGATGGATTTTAAGTGAATAAAATACCACTTAAAATCCTTTAAAACAGCAGAACAAGTATCACAGAACAAAAGAACTGCAAAAACGATATAAAAATAAGTAAAAATTTCTTAAATTAAGTGTATTCACCCTTAATTTGAGTAGGTAAATGAGATGATTTGCCAATGGAATGAGTAATTTTACACTTAAAATAAGATAATTAGATAATATGCACTTTAAATAAGACAATGCAATTGTGTTTTCTTATTTTAAGTGTAAATTATCTTGTTCCATTGGCAAAATGTCTCTTTTATCTCCTCAATCCAAGAACAAATGCACTTATTTTAAGATAAAAATGACATATCTAGATTTAGATTTTTTGCAGTGAGTTTAGTTTCAAAACTGGAAAAAATCCAAATCTAGATTAGTGATTTTTTCCTAAAATAAGGGCATTTGTTCTTGGATTAAGGAGGAAAAAGAGACATTTTGCCAATGGAACAAGAGTATTTTACATTTAAAATAAGAAAACACAATTGCATTGTCTTATTTTAAGTGCATTTTATCTAATTATCTTATTTTAAGAGTAACAACACTCATTCCATCGGCAAACTACCTCGTTTAACTACTCAAATTTAGGGTAAATATATTTAATTTAGGAAATTTTAATTGTGTTTCCAGTGAATGATTTTAAAATTCAAGAAAATAAAGAAAATTATGCCATATATTGACCTTAATTTAACGTTTTACATTTCTTAAAGTGTCAAAATAATGTCATTTAAACAACATCTAGGATGTTAATGATGGTCTTGGTATGAAATGAAAGGTATTTTGATATTTTTTAAATACAAATATAACATACTGTTTTATTTAGCCCTTTTTTATGAGCCCTAAAACCTTCAATCAAACTCACACTGGAAAAATCTAAATCTAGATAAGTAATTTTTTCTTAAAACAAGCGCATTTGTTCTTGAACTAAAAAGTTAAAAGAGCCTTTTTGCCAATGGAACAAGACAATTTACGTTTAAAATAAGAAAACACAGTTCCAAGGTCTTATTTCAAGTGTTTTTTATCTAAATATCTTATTTTAAGAGTAAAAATACTCATCCAATTGACAAATCATCCCATTTACAGACTCAAATTAAGGGTAAATACACTTAATTTGAGAAATATTAACATATTTCTAGATCATTTTTCCAGTGCAGCCAAGTGATTATTTCTGGGAACTAAGAGCTCAATGAAAATCTGCTTTGTAAACCAAATATTTAACTATTTCTTCCCCTTTTTAGCCATCTACTTCATTTTGACACACACACATATATATATATATATATATATATATATAAACATGTTTGCAGGCCTTAGTTACCTGTTTGCTCTTTATATATTCTTATCTATGTTCTTTTCTTAAGAAAAATGAGCACATGCTGTGCTGTTACCTCCTATTTGGTTCTTTAAGAGCCTTTTCTCTGCCCTCTCAGCAGGATAAACATGTATATTGTATATACTTGTTGATTATAGTCATTTTTATGTGACATCCATAAATTTATTACAGCAGATGACCCCACCTAGGAAAAAAAAAAAAGATCCCTGTGCGGAGAGAAAACAGGGAAGAAAAATGATAGTAGAGGAATGATAACAACATCTAAACACTCTGACTCTGGAGGCCGGGCTAATGAACGTGCGAGGACAGGAATAGAGAGTGAAAGAGCCAGGGCCGTCTTCCAAAATATCCACTCCCACATAGGTCAGTGGACTTTTGGCTACATCCTGAGTGGCGCTGAGGAGGGATGGGATGGGAGGGAGGGGAGAGAGCCGTTTAAATGCCTGGGATCTGAGGAAAGAATTTGCTGGGGCATGGGAATGGCAGTGTCACGGCAGTCGCCAGAGAACGCTCTTAAAAAACGCCGCCGCGACACTCGAGCCTGCCTAGGAACACTGTCACTCCTCAGCCTCAGATTCCCCCTCACTCTCTCTCTTTTTTTTATTTTTATGAGTTTGTTTTTCAAGGACGAGAAACCCTGTTTGCTCAAGATGTTCTCTAAACAAACGCAGTGTGAATAAAGAGGATTATTTACCGATGTCAGATTAGACTGAGTTCTGGAGAGGAGACACGGACCAGCTGCAGTACAGTACCTTCTCGGGAACATTCCTGTTACATCCACCTCTATTTTCTCAGAGGATTTTCAGATGTTTTTGCAAGGGAAGCGTGCATGAACAGGGAAAAATGTAGGATTAATAGCAACATCAGAGTATAAGACAAACAGAAGGATGGAATTACAGTGCCCCGCAAATCTGTTCACACTCCTTGAACTTTTCCAAGTCTAGTCACATCATGAGCAGAAACGTTCAGTTGGTTTTTGTGTGACAGACCAACAGAAAGCTGTGCAGGACTCTAAAGATGATATATATCTGAAAAGTGTGGCATATGTATGTATTAACCCCTCTGATTAAACAATCTGTAGAGCTACCTCTCAGGATTTTCCTTTTGTAATGAAAAATACTGCGCCCGGAAGCTCAATCAGAGCAGACGGAAAGTCTCTGAACACTAGGTTTTAGGCCATGCCACAGATTCTCAGTCATACTTAGGGTTGGACTTTATGCTTTGATATAATCTATGGGTCTGAAACTCCTTCCTGCAGTCCCACTGTGTCCTGCACCGTTTGAATGCATCCCTGCTCTATCGCTGAAACAAAAGCATGAATTGCATCCTATTATAACTATATTGGTTCAAGCCATTTATTTCTTAAAGTAGCAGACCCCTGATCAACACCAGTCTATAATATTTCTCTGTATGTTTAGGATGGTGTCCTGCAGGAAGGTTAACATCCACCTCAGACTAAAATCTTCTGCTTCCTCACGTTTCCTATTTTTAACCTTCCTCCGTCAAGTTTGATCAGCTTCCCCATCTCCACTAAAGAAATGCACCCCCTACTTTTCTTCTAAATGCTTAAAAGAAATCAATGCCTGGATGTGCCATAATTTTCTTCAACTGAATAAAAACAAAACTGAAGTAATACACTGGAAAAACGAAGAAAATAAAATTCTAAATTAAGTGTTTTTACCATTAATTTGAGTAGGTACACTGCAAAAATGATCTCAAAATGAGTAAAAATGTCTTAAATTAAGTGTATTTACCATTAATTTGAGCAGGTAAATAAGATGATTTGCCAATGGAATTAGTATTTTTACACTTAAAATAAAAAGGTATCTAGATAAAATGCACTTGATATAAGACAATGCAATTGTTTTTCTTATTTTAAATGTAAATTGTCTTGTTCCATTTGCAAAGTGTCTCACTTAGATCCTTAATTCAAGAAAAAATCACTTATTTTAAGAGGAAATTACTTATTTATTCATTTTTTTGCAGTGTAAATGAGATAGTTTTGCCAATGGAATTAGTATTTTTAGTCTTGAAATAAGATAATTAGATAATATGCACTTTTGAAATTAGACAATGCAGGTGTGTTTTCTTATTTTAAGTGTAAATTGTCTTGTTCCATTGGCAAAATGTCTCTTTTACCTCCTTAATGCAAGAACAAATTCACTTATTTTAAGAAAAAATGACTTATTTAGATTTCGATTTTTCCCAGTGTAATCTTTGGACCAATAGAGGAGAGATCTAAAGTTAGCACACAGTCGCTTCAGCTAGTAACCACTGATCAGGCCCGAAATCTAGGTGTAGTACTGGATTCAGACTTGAACTTTCAAAAGCATTTAAAGACAATTACAAGGTCGGTTTTCTATCACCTGAAGAACATTTCCAGGATTAAAGGACTAATGTCTCAGCATGATCTGGAAAACTAATCCATGCGTTTATTTTTAGTCGAATTGATTACTGCAATGGTGTTTTCACAGGTCTGCCTAAAAAGTGGCTCAGACAGCTGCAGCTGATCCAGAACGCCGCTGCCCGTGTCCTCACTAAGACTAAAAAAAGTAGAGCATATCACCCCGGTTCTAAAGTCCTTCCACTGGCTCCCTGTATCTTAGAGAATAGATTTTAAAATAATTCAGACTTGCTATCAGTGTATCAACCCTCCAGACCACTCAGGTCTTCTGGCTCCAGCCTGCTCTGCATACCTAGAACCAGAACTAAACATGGAGAAGCAGCATTTAGTTCCTATGCTCCACTTATCTGGAAAAAAACTTCCAGAAAACTAAAAGTGTGGAAAGCCTGAGTTCCTTTAAATTAAGACTAAAAACACATTTGTTTAGGATTGCCTTCGACTGTTCTAGTTAAACAGTTCAACGAAAACATCTTTAGTTCAACTTTATTTTCTTTAGTCCTTCAGGCAAATAAATTTGCCTTGTCTACCATGAAACTGCCACCACCATGCTTCATAGTATGGATGGAACATTTATGATGCTTGTTTTATTAAAATCTGAACTCAACTGGTTGCACTGAATTTTACTTGTAAAGAAAACGAATTAGGGAAAAATCCTTCTACTTGATTATGCTTTCATTTTTTGGGGGCCTTACACAAAAAATACATGTTTGTGGTTGTTTTATGACAAAAGGCTTTCTACTGCAACATCTTGAGATGATATTAGGTCTAGAAATTGTGCTTTTTAGGTAAGTGAAATAGAATAAACTGATTACTCGCCTTTATCCGCCAACGACACAGCCAATCAGCTTTGAACCACACCTTCATGAAAAGCCAATCAGCATCCAAAGTTCATCTTAAAAGGCCTCCGATCTGGTTAGGCTGTGTGACTTCATTCAGATGACCCCGCTTCAACCCACCTCCAGCCCCTCCTCCACCATCGTAGCTAAAACTTCATCAGAATTTCATTCATCCTGACTCTACTGCTTTCCTCGCTGCCTAATTTAAACCGGTCCGCAGGAGAGACCGCTAACTCTGATTCCCGCCAGATGGATTTGTTCCAAGATATCCATCTGGAAACCTTCTGTTGAAGTAATTTTGGGAAGGGGCTAAAATACTGGTTAGCTGATTGGCCTATGTTGGTGATAGACGCAGCCAAATAAAACCAATCAGATCAATCAACGTAAGCATATGACGCACTCAACAGAGCTAACATCGTAAGAAGAGGAGCCAATTGATAGATCAAATTCTTGCCGAAACCAGTCGGGAGAAGAGCAAAAACATCTTTTCCTCTGAGAAAAGCCTCCAGAGCAGTGTTTTGCCTCTTCTTTTCAGTGAGGAAATACTCTGTAATTCCTCATAAAACTTGCTCGATAGCCACGCTTAACGCTAGTTTCATCGGCTTAAGCCGCCATGTTCTTTAGACTGAACTGTCGCGCTTGTTGTTAGGCCACACCTCAACCCGCCTCAAAAGCCGACGCCGCTTGGTGAACGGTTCCAAATTTTCTTTAACGGAGAGTCTCCAGACTGATTAGCGAAGTGAAACCTTGAAAGCTTGCGAGATCAAGATGGTCTCACGCAGGCTAGGAGACTGCCATGTTTAGCCTGGTTCTGCCAGGAGGTTTCTTCCCAATGGGGAGTTTTTCCTCCCTTCCACTGTCGCTTCATGCTTGCTCATCATGGGCAGGTTCTTTCAACTTGTTTTATCTAAACTGGACTTCCATCTTGCAGGTCCCTGAATGAAGCTCTAGTATCAGCTCACACAGTCCTCTGGATCTCCCCATAAAGCTCAGCAGACCGTCTCTCTAACCAGCAGTCTACAGACTGACTAACTTCATCTATCTCCACTCCACCACCAGTTTCACCCCTGGAAATGGCCCTATTCTATACTCCTGTTCATGCATATCTATCAAAATTCAGCGCTATGTTTCCTGCCGAGGTCTGAGCGCCAAAAACTAAGTAATCGCATCGATTTCTTCTAATTGTCTTTTCTGTCTGTGTGAGTTTTCCAAATTGAAATAAATTTTACAAACGTTGAAATCAATGATTATGTTACTGAGATAACACAGGTAAATATAACAAACGTCTTCCATAATCAAAACATAAATTTGTCTGCTGTGAAAAGTTTTCTCTGACTTCATAAATACGTGTTGGTGTTTGATTTCCGTGCATATGCATGAGTCTGCACGCCACATGCAGGAATGTGAGCAAACCTCCATCGCTTCATGATTAAATTCCACTTTCAACTTTGAAGGTGCACTCCAAACATAGGCAGAGTGTGAGTGTGTGAGTGTCGTCGGCAGCCGATAATTTATTTATGTTTTGAGACCAAATCTGGGTCACTGGAACCTCTCTGTCCTTCTCCTCCTCCTCCCACCCTGGATCCCTCTGTTCCCCGAGCTGGAGGGAGGTGCTGTTGACTAACCGCAGATAACAACAACGCTACACTCTTGTAATTTATTATAATTACTGGCAGGTCCAAAGAGGATAGTGTTCATTTCTAATGTGGAGAGTTGGAGGGGGATCCACCCGAGTCCCACAGAGAGGAGTGCTGGTCAGATTAGAAAGTAAACAACACAGAGAGGATTTGGATTCTTTATCTGAACAAAGTTGCTGATATTGTTGTGATCACAGTTGGTCTGGCTGTCGATTGACCGAAGTGGCAAACTGGGAATCTCTTGTCACCTTCTTTTTTTACCGTCCTCCCCCCACGTCTTCTCCTTTTTGCTTTTGTAAAATGCTTGATGATATTTACGGGGTCTCCTGTGGCGTTCCTTGGCCTCATTCTAAACAAATAATGGACACTTCCTCAGTCCGTGCTGGGAATATTTCACACATAGGAGGAGGGGAGTTTGTTCAAGAGGGAATCAGTCATTTGTTAGAAATAATGTGGAAAGATGACTGAAGCACCACAGAACATAGACGGCAAATAGAAATGAATTTTTATGATTTATTTTTCTCTATTCAACTATTTTTTAATGCCACGTCCTTCCAGTTATCTTCTAATTTCCATATTTGCTTTATGATAATTCATTTGTTTAAAGATGATATAAAGCATAGATATAATAAATAAACAGAAAACTGACTTCAAAATATGAATTTAGGCTCATTAAAATTATCACAACCATATTTTTTATTTTCCTTTCAGTTAAACTTCATTTGTTTTGGATGCCCTGATGTGTTTTCATAATCTAGATTAAAAAAAATAACAAAAAAAAAGTTTAAAACTTCAAGATGGAAAAAAAAAAACTTACAAAAACTCTGGAATCCGTCCAGAAAACTAACTTATGATTTTGGATATTTTTATCAGGTAATCCGATTGCGACCAAATATCCAATTAACAAGAAAAAAGCAGAAAAAATAAAACAAAAACAGGAAAAAAGAAGTGGTATTTTCTCTGTCTGAACACATTATTGAGTAAAAAATTATATTAGAAAATGAATGGAAAATAAAGAAAACATCAGTTTTTTAATGGCTATTTTTTTTTTAGTTTAATTAAATACCAGGAAATAATTCATCTTAAATGTGAAAAAACAGGAAAACTTAACTAATTACACCTTTTAACTTTAAAATAGATAATTAATGATAGATTATACATTCAGCTATTCTGTGCCTGCTGGTTATTTCGTGAGCTTTTTTTTTTGCTTTATACGTAGCTTTAAAATTGTGTAGCTGTACATTGGAAAAAATCTAAATCTAGATAAGGTATTTTTTCTTAAAAATAAGTGCATTTGTTCTGGATTGAGGAGGTAAAAGGATCAAATTTTTTGGGCAATGGAACAAGATGAATTTACATTTAAAATAAGAAAACATAATTGCATTGTCTTATTTCAAGTGCATTTTATCTAATGATCTTATTTTAAGAGTAAAAATACTCATTCCATTGGCAAACTCTCATTTACCTTCTCAAATTAAGGAAAAATACACTTAATTTAAGACGTTTTTGCTTATTTCTAGATTGTTTTTCCAGTGTAAGGTGTTTGCTCATCCCCTGCTGGCTGAGGGCCTTCGATGATGATCAGGTGGTTCTACTCTTTTACTCATCCAGGTGTCCAAATGAAAGTCCTGCTAACCCGGCTCAGACTAAAAAGAGACTAGGGACCATATGAGTTGAGCTGCTTCCTTCCTTTCAAGCCATTTTTAACAAAACAATAACCAGACAGGCCCTGGAAAGGATCTCAGACCTTTATGTTTCTCAGATAATGGTCAACTTTTTGGTTTATTTTGTGAATTAATCTATTATCCTGATCTAAAAAATATCCATTCTTGGATGTTTTGTAATATACTTTTGAGACATAGAATATGTGTGAACGTTATCAGATGTTTGCGGATTTTTTATAGTTATGTAGCAGCTAGTGTTTGTAGTTAGTATAGCTAGTTTATTGTTAAAAGTTAAGTTAAAACCGGATTTGTTTAAACTGAAGATGAGTAGATCGATCAAAAAAACCAAAATCAGCCACTGTGGTCCTGTGTAGTCTAGTTCTAGAGTTCAATTCAACACTTCAATTAAAAAGAAATGTAATTAGTCCTACACTGGAAAAATCTAAATCTAGATAGTAATCTTTTTTTCTTAAAAATAAGTGCACATTTATTCTTGGATTGAGGAGGTAAAAGAGACATTTTGCCAATGGAACAGAACAATTTTTACACTAAAAGTAAGAAAAAAACAATTATAAAGTCTTCATTCCAAGTGCATAGTATCTAATTATCTTATTTTAAGAGTAAAAATACTCATTCCATTGGCAAACTACACTCATTTACATACTCAAATTAAGGGTAAAATACACTTAATTTAAAAAATGTTTTACTTATTTTTAGATAGTTTTCCAGTGTAATAAGTCCCTGGACTTGCAGAATGCATTGAGATTCAACATTCTATTTTTATGTAGAATATCAGCTAATTTCATTGTTGAAAAGTCCTAAATATTTAAAGGATTTTGTTATAACATGTTTTTTTCTGTGTTAAGCTAACATATGATTTTTTATTTGCTACATAGCTCAGCTTAAAGCCTAAATTCTTGATATTAAGAGTAAGCATTTATTGAAAAATATGACTTACCTGATTATCTGTTATTCAGTGGATTCCAGATCATAAACTCGACTTAATTGTTGATAAATATTAGTTTCTTAAAGCTGCAGGTGTAATCATAAAAGAAATAAAGGAAGTGTCTTTATCTAGATAGAGATTTATAAAGAAATCCCAGCTTTTATTCACTTGTATTAGTTTAAGCAGCGTGAGATGAGGCTTAGAAAAGCATCCAAAGGTATTTAGGTGAATCTCATGGTTGAGTCTTCCTCTTATCAAAGCAGGGACGTTAGTTTTTGCAGGTATTTTTGCAGCTGCAATTAATAGATGCATGTATTTTCTCTTTCAGGGGAAGCACAGGATGTTGTCGTACACAGATCACATGCTGAGATGGTAAAGAAACCGTGACTCAAAGGAACATTTCTTGACGAACATCCCTTTTTTCCTTCCCTCCCTCCTTTTTAAACCATCACTCAGATTAGGTGCTGCTCAAAAAAACAAAAAAACAAATAATTTTGCAGTCATTAGTTTGCAATTATAGCACAACTATCTGCCAGCTTTGCAATTATCAGTGTGGAATATGCAAATCTGGCTGATTTCATGGACTGATTCAGGGAAAAAACAAAGCCACAAAGAGTTGAGGATGCAAGAGATTAAAAAAAGGAGCAAAAATTGTCTTGGAATGAGCTTGAAAAAGAAGTTAATCAACAACGTGTTAATTGAAAACAACTTCTATAATTGTTGGATTACAAGCGCAAACACTACTTCACTTAAATATTGTTAATGCATTTTTTTTTGTCGCACCTATTAGAGATTCTTGTCTGAGAGTTAATTTCATTATGCTAATCAGGCCCTCATCCGTACAGAACCTCTGCTTTGATCCGTGTTAGTCGTCGTGATCTTCAAAGACAACGTCACCACTCTCTTTAAATGAATTTTACATTTTTTAAAGGAATCTCATGGAAATTAGTTGGTGGGGGAGGGGGTTGTTAATTATTTTTTTATGATGTGTCTCTGTTTTTTTTTTACTGTCGTGGCTGGATTTTATTCCAGTGTTTCAGTGGGAGGAAACATGGAGACGGGACGGTGGGGAGAGAGGGAAGGATTTCAGATGTAAAAGATTAAAGAAGCTGTGAATCCCACATTTAATTTACTTTACTGTTTAATATGCTGTTTTTTTTTGGTCTCAGTGTGAAAAAAAAAGAAAGTTTTCCCAAATTTTCCTTTCTCATTTCCTGCCTTACGTTCTGCCCCCTTGCTGCTCCTGGTCTTCCCAACCAGATTCTCTCTCACACAGCGAGAGCTTCCTGTCCGGCCCCGGCCGTCTTTAAATTTTAGCCGCAAGGGAAGCAGGTCTTCTGCAGGAGGAGGAGGTACGTCGGTGGGGGCACCACCCGCAAACATGTCTGCATTATTAAAGCAGGACAGCGCTGTGAATCAGAGGCCTGGAATTTGTCTGTAAAACCGGGCCTAAGGCGGTACGAGTGATCAAAAATAAAAGACGAGGCTCCTGTCGGATTGTTTGTTTATCATTCCTGTAATGTTCCTGAACATTTTTCATGCAAAAAAGGCTGTAATTCCATCATCACCATCATCTTCGGCTAAAACAAACACAGATAGAAATGTGTAACATCGTCTACGCAGATTATTTGAAGGAAACTATTTAAAAATATTTCAAAGACTTTTTAAATTGAAAACAGAGCAAATTTATTGAATATTAAGGATTAGATTTTGCCTGTTTGTTTAGCCAGGGTGTTGCATCACATTTCCCATTAAAAATACACGATGTGTGTAAGACCCACTGGTCTCTGTTGAAAACACTGGAAAATCCTTCAATTCATACATTAAAACATTTATATTTCGGATGCAGTTTGTTTGAATTATTAGTATCAATTAAAGAAAAAATAAACACATTTTTTAGTAATTATACAACACCATGGTAACATATTCAACCTATGCATGTATATGTCGGATCGTGTGATTTGTTTTCTTGTGATTTAAAACAAATACGTATCATTGTAGGGATGCCACTTTGATATGATGGGATTGATAGTCCATAATCGTCTGTAGTGATATTCTCTTGAGTTTCAGCTGATGGGAGGGACCTCCATGGCAAACTGCCTTATGAGACGGGTCAGATTAAAGAGAATTAAATATTTTTAAAGTAAGACGATAGTTACAGATAACGCGCCCGGATAAGGGTACAGAAACAGCAAGTCTGAACATCCCTATGCCCAACATCTTAATAAGGTGAATGGGAGATAAAATCTGCAAGAGGCCTAAAATTGTAGTTTTCCATTCAAGTGCAAAGCCAGGGTGCTACCATTTTCTTACCAACCTGCAAGACTCTGCAAGGAATTTACTGAGGTGGTGTGCATGCAGCTCTGACATTAGTACAAATCAGCTCACTATTGGCCTTTCAACAGCTATAGTGAAAATAATCTATTTCAAAGGAATTCAGTCATTCAGCTGAGCTAAAAAATCTTAAAGAAGGAACTATAAGGTCAGAGTGGGTCGGATTCTCTACCTTGAGATCTACAACAACAATTAAACATTGATTGGTTGGACATAATTTGGGCTCTGGGACCAAGGACAGCTTATATTGGTTCTATACAAGAAGCCCATCATGAGTCTAGGCCATGTAAGATAAGCCCATGGACGAAGGAATAAAAGATCAGCTAGATTACGTATGGTCACGTTGACGCCCTCAAATGACATTTAGAAAGGCTGTGGACTCTATATTTGAAGAGGATACAACATAGAGACAATCAAAAACACTTCCCTAACAAGGTGTAGTGACATGGCGTTCATGATCAAGGTGACTAACCAACCTAGAAACAGAGATCTTCTTGGTTGGACAGTGGCTAAAAACTAATAAGGTGTGAAAATATGGAGCTGTGTTAAAACTAAGCATTTTATATATAAACAATACACCCTCTAGCCTTACTTTTCAGCAATTCACCTACATTTTCATTCTTCTTTGTATGTAGGGGTAGTTGACATAACGAGGAGTAGGGGGTGTGACTTTAGCTCTTCAGAGATGCTGACTTGCAGAGGAAGGGCCAGAGATAATTACCCAGAAAAGATGGGAGACAGGGATTCTATGGTGCAACTTTTCTTTACTTTTAAACCAAAACAAAGCCGGCGTGAGCAACCCTAGGTTCACCAGATTCTCCCAGGAAACAGAGGCAAGGTGAGACAGCATTCTGAAGCTCAGATAGAAGTGGTGGGAAATCGGTGAGGGAGCACCAACAGAGAGGGCATCAGTGAACTAAGACAAGGTGGCCAACTGTACCCCCTGTGCGAGCTAAGGAACTACAGTGGAGAAATCAAGGAGCACAGTGGTAGGTCGTTGTAGCCTGCCTGGCAAACAGGGGGCCGAAGATGGTGGCTGGCAGGGAGGAGGATATCGGTATTAATAGAGAAACCCCGCTAGGGTGATGGAAAGTGAGAGAGCTAGGGACAGCCGGGTATAGCCTCTAGCAAACTGCGGGAGATTAAAGACAGGACAACGGTAGATCAGAGAACGCAACCCTGGTAAACAGAGTGCCAGAGCATGGCCTTGGTGGCTAGCTGGTGTCTGAGCTGATAAGTAGCGATGACGAAACAGACCTTCTAGGTGATTAAAAAAGGCTTTGCAACCCCTTTGATTGTTGGAATTACGGTATGCGCATACATAAATTGGCTACGGTCGCTTACATACCGGACAGTCAACTTTGCAGCTTAGGGGTGTCCCAATTCTTAGGGAAGGTTACAAAGCTTCTAACAATTGTTGTTAAATTTGAGGGTGTTATGGTTTGGTTGTGTGCTCCTGTTATTTCCAAGTCCAGACTTTTTCTATGTTCTTCCTTCAAGAACATTCTTGGCGAAGACACAAGGTCCGTACTCCCGTTCCTTAGTAAGATTGAGGAAACTGGTTCTGAGTTTAAGATTTGGTTTTAAAGGCATACTATGCACATTTTTCAGTTAATTAATGTTCTATAACGTTTTGATGATTAAATGAGTCATTTCCAGGTCGCAATGTGCGTTTTCGCCGCTTCTGGTAAGTTCCAGTGGTACAAATTGCCGTAGCCAGAGTTGGCCTGCTTTACGTCATGTCTTCAAAGTGTGGCGCTGACCCACTGGTGGAATTGAGACGTGACAGGTGGGCGCGCCAGTTCCGTGTGTGTGTGTGACTATAAATGTAGAACGCGTGAGAGCAAACTGTCCTTTGCGAAGCTGTATGTCGTCGCTTTTTAGACCAATCAAACCTACAAAGTAATCTCTCATTACTAGCCTACATGCGGTCTAATGGTGCTGAATGATTAGATATGAGTATGTAATTTCTAACGGGGAACTGGTATGCCGGGCCATACTGATCGGATTGCCAGTCGGTATTATTTGTAACGGAATAAACTTTCGCTCCCCAGTAGCGAGGAAACCAGCTTACTTACGGATTATCTCGTGACTCCAAATACTCTTTTCAAAAAGTTTAATTCAGCCGAACAAATCTAGCGACTTTTTGAGACTCCTTACATGAAGCACGCATCGCTCCTTTTCCAGTCCTCCAGCTGCAGGTGCCACCGTGGGGCGCCTCCTCCCTCCCCAACCCTCGCTTCTCCCCCGCCATCGCAGGAGTCCCTCTCAGCGCTGCAGTCAGAGATATGGCATGTTTACCCTCAGCCCGCAGACTGCAAATAGCGCGCATATGCTCCGGGATTGACGCTGGTGGTTGATCATAAATAACTGAATTTGAAATATTTTATCTGAAATGAATAACGGGCGCTTGATTCACACAGCAGCATAAAAACTATGTTTCTGGTTTGGAGGAGAGGGAGTATCCACTCATCGGGCAGAGAGCTGTGTGCATTCTCTTCCCTTTGCCATATTCAGATGGGTTTCTGTTGTTTCCTACCGAAAACAAAGCATGACTCTGAGAGTGGCATCAAGCCTGCAACCCTCGCTTTGAGAAACTGTGCAATGCAAAACAGGCTCAGTGCAGCCACTAATGCAAGGATAAATAGACCTGTCTTGCCAGATGGATTTCACTTTTTTTCTTTTATAAAGATTGCAGAGTGGCACTTAATTTTTTCTATCTTTGAGCTTGATAAAAATTTTGACACAGCGTATTTTATTTTCTTTTTATTTTGAGCTTGTTGTTATTTGATGTGGATAGTTTGGATTTAGATACTACTTGTTACTTCAATAAAATGGGAACATTTTAAGATTGTTTCATATTTTATTGAAGTACTGTGTTAGCGATGGGTATGGCGAACAGCGCCCCTTGTCCAAAGCGTGGGGAATGACAGTGCTTGATAACCACGCGTTACGCTGGTGAACTGCTGTATGTTGAAAAGCATGCTGTTAGCGAGGCTTATATTTGTGCAGTTATCATGGTTATTAACTACTAAATTTTAAAACTCGAAAATTGGAAATCAAAAACAGCCACTGGTTACGATATGACCTCATTGCCTGGGGAGCTCATGGAAAATCCAATAACGCTTGCATAGTGCCTTTAAGGCATGTACCAGCCAACACCTGAATGTCTTTATTCAATCATGAATACTCATGTTGTTAATGTTTATTCTACCTCAGCCCTATTTAGTTTTCAAAAAACATATCATATATAGGTTTTTATATGAAATGGTTTGTTATGATGATTCTGCATGGAATCAAATCAGGGCCCCTGAGTTTAAGTATAGGAGAGTCTGAAGGGATTAGCTCCACTTTAACGCAGCATCCTTGAATTTCAAAAGAGAATTCTGTTAGCTTTTTTTTTGTTTTTATATACATTTCATATTTATTTCCTATATTATCATGTTATCAATTTTAATTTTTTAAAATATTTGTATTGTTTTAGTATTTCTAGAAGGTCCCTGTTTTGTTTTTCTTTTTTCATTTGCCCATTTGATCCCTTTTAAAATTTTATTTTCATATTAAACCGATAATTTTCATAATTGCAACTCATAACACAGAACATACAAATGTTTGCATAAAATAAACCAATCAGATTCTTTGTTTCATTAACTGATAAAATACATATTTCTGCCTCTTTCTACCAAATCTAAATCCTTCAGGGTAGGACCTGAATCCTGTGCAGCTGCTATACCATCCTGCACGCAGCCAGTTGTCCCCGGTTGTTTACGTGTCACCGTGTCCTTGTTGGATAATATCATATAGGTGGACGTGGCAGATTGTGCTTACCTACTAAATCCGGCATTAGAAACATTTCTGAAAAAGCCTCTTACAGGCCAACAAAACATCAAATCTGTCCTGCCTCAACGCTCAGGCGTCCTGCCAGATCTACTCAGGTAATGCACGCTGGAAGCTGACTGCACAAATCTACCGCCGGCTGTGCCTGGGATACCGCGGCTATAATTTTCCATCATCTATCATTTGAGAACCATACTGTGGCATGTGAAGTAATTAATTAGGAAGACAAATACAGGCAGGGAGGGAGGTTTATGTCAATGGGAGTTGTGTTTTGATGGATTGGACGGCAGATTTCTGGGGTTGAAATGGAGCTTTGGGATAAGCTTTTTTTTCTCCTGTAATTCCCCTGATCACTTCAACTCTCAGGTCTATTTTTCCTTCTATTCCTCCTCTTTATATCCCTTCCGTGTTTAAGCCGTTATTCTTGGCTAAATATGGTCTAACCCACAGAAGTTAAAGGTACATTAAACACAGCGATCCCAAGTACCAACTTTTACTCCCAGTACTTTGAAGCTACTGCTGTGCTGCAAAGTTGAGAAGCATCCCTGCTCCAACATAGCTAAAACCAATAGATGTATTATCTCCTCAGCATGCTATCAGGTCCTGCTAACAAGACAATCATTTAATTCAAGCATGTTGGAAAAGGACAGTGGTTCTTTAGGTCTGGATTTGAAGGCTGGTATTTATTAACCTGACTCCGCCAGATGGATTTGCTCCACATATCCATCTGGAAACCTTCAGTTGAAGTAATTTTGGGAAGGGGTGAAAATACTGGTTAGCTGATTGGCCTATGTTGGTGATAGACGGGCCAAATAAACCCAATCAGATCAAATTGATAGATCAAACTCTTGCGTCGAAACCAGTCGAGAGAAGAGCAAAACATGTTTTCCTCTGAGAAAAGCCTCCAGAGCAGTGTTTTGCTCTTCTTTCAGTGAAGAAATACTCTGTAATTCTGATAAAACTTGCTTCGATAGCCACGCTAATAAGTTGGCGCTTCTCGTTAGCGTCACACCTCAACCCGCCTCAAAGCTAACGCTGATTGGACGCTCGTTTGGTGAACGGGCTCCCAAATTTTCTTAAGCGGAGAGTCTCCGGACTGATTAGCGAGTGAAATATTGAAAGCTCGCGAGATCAGGATGGTCTCACAAGGCTAGGTATTTCTCTTAGAAATGATCAAGCTCAGTTTGATGGGAAGGATGAAATCCTTAAACAGCTAACCAGAGGTATGTTAGAATGATCTATGAAACCATAACAGTAAATGAAAATAGATCTTTAGGTCTGAAAGAGGATCTTAGCTCCCTGCCTTGAGCCCACTGCAGTCTCTAACAGTTTCTATTGTTGTTTTAGCTCCACCCAGCTTCCTTTTAACACTGATCAGCTTTACTCTCATAACCCCCAGCATAATGCTGCCACTTCTTTGCTTCTCTTGCTTGATTATGCTCAAACTACTCACTGGAAAAAAATCAAAATCTACATAAGTAATTTTTCTTAAAATAAGTGCATTTTTTCTTGAATTTAGGGGGTAAGTGAGACACTCTGCCAATGGAACAAGACAATTCACATTTAAAATAAGAAAAACAAATTCATTGTCTTATTTCAAGTGCATATTATCTAATTATCTTATTTTAAGAGAAAATATCCTAATCCCATTGGCAATAAATCTTATTTACCTACTCAAATTAAGGGTAGATACATTTAATTTAAGACATTTTGACTTATTTCTAGATGGTGGAGGCCAAATCTGACTGTATTCACTGTTTTTTTAATTTATTTTAATAATACTTGGAGAACCTTTCCTTCTGTTGTTAAAGGTATACACTTTAGTCTGTAATATAAGACGGCAATAAGATAAAAGAATGCTTGTGACTGTATTTTAACATTATGTTTGAAAGGATACACTGCAAAAATGATCAAGAAATAAGTAAAAATTTCTTAAATTAAGTGTATTCCACCCTCTGTAATTTGAGTAGGTAAAGGAGATAGTTTGCCAGTTGAATGAGTAATTTTACTCTTAAAATAAGATAATTAGATAATATGCACTTGAAATTAGACAATGCAATTGTGTTTTCTTATTTTAAGTGTAAATTGTCTTGTTCCATTGGCAAAATGTCTCTTTTATCTCCTCAATTCATGAACAATTGCACTTATTTTAAGAAAAAATGACTTATCTAGATTTAGATTTTTTTGCCGAGTACCTTTTCTAAGTAAAAATGATCTGAATTTGAATATTGATAGTCTGCAGCCTCAAAAAGTTGAGATAATAATGTTAAAATCTCAGAGTGAAACTATTTGGTGTTGCAGGAAACTGTCATGATCCGTTTCAGGTGGGAAATAAATACTGGCTTATTCTGTGCAGCGTGCAGCACCTTGCATAGTCCCAACAGGTGCCTTTCTGGACTTTGCGGGTGTTGATCCAATGCCAGCTGGCTGAGCGGATGGATGACCAACCACCAGGCTCCTTCCTTCCTTTCTTTACCACTTTTCCTCCCCCAAAAAAAAACGTTGGAAGAAAAAGGCGAGGAGAGACCAAGAAGCGGATAGTGATCTAAGGACCAGAAACTGATTGGTTTTCAAAGGGCTTGGCACAGACCCACTGCCGGAGGCAACCTGCCAAGGAAAGGTTCCTGTGTACTTCCAACAGCAGTAAATGGGAAGTCTAATCAGGGCTATATTGAAATGGTGATTTCCGCCACGGACACATCATACCGATCCACACGAGGGCTGGCAGTCCTGCATGGACACGTTATACAATCCCACGCGCATGCTTTATTCATGTAGATACACCGTGTCAAAGAGAGGCTGCACCATGGCAAGAAATATATGCACACAGATAGCCGAGTATACACATGTTTACACATGCATGCACTGACACTACAAGCCTAAGCTTTGTTAATAAGACATTTATGTTATCTATACTGCATGTTACGGAGGTATAAATATGTTTGCACCAAAGAAATATTACAGTTAAAAAAAAAGGGTTTATTCCTTTGATTTTTGGTGCCAGTCTTTATAAAGTGAAGCACTTTTCCTTAAAGGTTGCTTATTTGAACATGAGTGGATTATAGCAAATTCTAAATATCTACAATAGATGTTCTGGGTTTTTATCTTTTTCATATTCATATTTATATGTTATGATTTGATATTTTACAGTGGGTAGCACTGCCGCCTTGCAGCAAGAAGGTTGCGAGTTCGATTCTGCATGGAGTTTGCATTTTCTCCCTGTGCATGCATGGGTTCTCCAAGTCCAAAAACATGACTGTCAGGCTTATTGGCTTCTCTAAATTCTCCTTAGGTGAGAGAGTATGCATGAATGGTTGTGTATCCTGTTTGTCTCTGTGTTACCCTGCGACAGACTAGGGACCTGCCCACGGTGTACCCCACCTCTCGCCCGTAGAATGCAGGAAATAGACACCAGCAGCCCTCGTAACCCTGCTTGGGATAAGCGTGACGGGACATGTAGGGAGCATTAAAGCTCATGTTCCTGACATCGATAATTTCAAGACAGTGCGAAATAGCTTCAAACCACTGCTTTTTAAATTTCTCAGGAACAGCTTTGAGATCAAAAACCTCAGAAGGTCTGATAGATGTACTTTTCTAAGCACAAACTAAGGTGCAGGGAGTTTCAGCCATTATCCAGGAATTAGAAATAGTGGAATTAGAAAAGCCCTCCACAAATTGTGTCCATGCATTTTCAATAGTTCTATGCACGTCTTACCTACTTCCTGGATTTAAAGCAGTTCCTTTAATTCCTGTCTTCTTTCATTACTGGATAACCTGATTAATCCAGGTGTGTCTGGCCATCGTCGTCATGGTTACTGGGCAACAGGTACACCTCAACCTAATCAATTCATCCAGGCTCAGAGAAAGCCAGAAACAAAGATTAGCCTTCATTAGGTGACTACGCCCCCATGCTGAACAACATATCGAGGTGATTTTTTGACCATGCTGAATGGCATCTGGAGATATTTTCGCCTGGTATCTGAGATGAAGCGACATTATTCAATGAAGTCTATGGAAGCCGGTGAAAGGTCCATCTATAAAGATCCTGGCAGTCATATATTCTTCCATTACTTCTGGAGTCAATGTCATTTCAAGTGTCCTGAGTGGGTAGCGTCCATGAATTTAACGAAGCCAAGTCATTTAGAATGTTTTTAGAGCATAAACAGTAGTGTATAGATTTCCTGAAAGCGCGCATTACGCGTTACTCACAACGCTTCACGGAAACCGCGCAGACCAAAACCAGATGAAAGTCGCATTCAGCGCCTGCTCTGCCAATAATGCAAGCGTTAGAAGAAGAAATGTGCTGTTTACCTGTGCAAAAGAAAGAAACAACGAAGAAAAATGTCTGAGGATCTCCAGTGTTGAGGAAGAGCATGAGTTCTTTTGCCGAGCTGAATGCGCTTGGTTTGGTCTGCCGGCTTCTTTAGCGTCGTCAGTGGAACACTCATAAAGCCAGGAAATCCTATACACTACTGTTTATGCTCTAAAAACATTCTAAATGACTTCAAGCTGAGTAAATTCTGACGCTACCTAATTGCTATCAATTTGGAAATACAATTGACCCAGCAGTATGGAGGAATATTGACACCGTGCTTGCTTGTGGATCCTTTATGGATAACTTTTCTTGCCTCGGGCTTCATAGACCTCCATTATTTAGAATGTCAGCAGATTGTGCAAGAAGCCTCCCAGATCTCCAGATGCATTTGAGATATCAAAAAGTACTCCAGAGTGTTGTTCAGCATGGGGTGAGTAGAAAATGAAGGCTAATCATGTTTTGGTGTACTATTCCTTTAAGTTCAGGAAGTTGTGGAGTCATGCATAGAGCCCATTAGCCCTATCCAAGATTTCCTGGATAAAAAGTCCCTGTCTGAGGGTAGAACGTTCAGATTACTCAGCAAATGAGGCTATAGTTGAAGTGAGGGGATATGTGCTTTTTTCATGCAGTGTTTGGATTTCTGCTGCCATATTGAAAAGCTGTGTGCCTTTTTTGTCCTTCACTTTAAACCAGATTTGGATGTGTACACTCTGGAATCCAAAAAGGACTAAAAAAAAAAAGAAGACAACAATAGGTGGATGAAGGATGAAGCTAAAGTCTTTTGAGGGCTTTAAGATATTCAAAGGACTCTCGACCTTTATATTTATACTACCGCCACCTGCTGGACTGGAGGTGTAGCGCAGGATTCTTTACAACCTCCCCTTACGTCGTTAGGCCTATTTATATACCTTTTCCGCAACCTTTTTGTGCAGTGGGAACAGAAAGCAATCAAAGAGGGTATCCCTTTACCTGGCTATGTAAAAAATTGTTAAAAGTATTCATATATTGGGACTTATAGTAGCAGCGATTCAAAATGGCCCTTCCAAGTCAAACACCAGCCGGATGGAATCACACTTCCATGCAACTCCAAGTAAAATCCCCTCCAACTTCCAGCCACTGGAGTGAAACCCTAGCCTCGTGGAGACCATCCTGATCTCGCGAGTGTTCCAGAGTTTCACTCACGGATCAGTCTGGAGACTCTCCATTAAAGAAAATTTGGAGCCGCTCACCAAAACGAACGTCCAATCAGCGTTGGCTTTGCGGGGGGTTGAGGTGTGAACGCGAACGAAGCCCAGCGACAGTTCAGTCTAAAGAACATGGCGGCTTCAGCCGATGAAACTAGCGTTAGCGTGGCTATCGAAGCAAGTTTTATCGGAATTACAGAGTATTTCTTCACTGAAAGAAGAGCAAAAACACTGCTCTGGAGGCTTTTCTCAGAGGAAAAGATGTTTTGCTCTTCTCCGATTAGTTTTGACGGGAGTTTGATCTTGTGGTTGTGTTTTCGCCATCACTCTGTTAGTACGCCATATGTTTCGTTGATCTGATCGGTTTATTTGGCCCGCCTATCACCAACATAGGCCAATCAGCTAACCAGTATTTTGCCCCTTCCCAAAATTACTTCAACGAAAGGTTTCCAGATGGATATGTGGAGCAAATCCATCAGGTTAGGTTAAAACCATCCTTCTGGGCATGCATATTTTGTTGCTCTGACTGCACACTTTTACTAAATTACAGGGTCTGACCAGGAGATGACGCTTCTTTGAACCTATTGTACACAAATCATGCCAAGGGCCCATCAAGGAAAGTGGGGAAATTGTGAATGGCTACTACTGTACAGAGGAAAAGGGCCTCTAGACACTAGAAGTGATGTAACCCTGTGAATGTTGTTGAACAGAAACAGTGGGAGGTAGGAAAACAGTGAAAGATATTGACAATATTCCTCTTTCTTTTTGTAACTAACACGGTAGATATGTCTCTGAAACCCTAAATGTCAGGGCAGAAGCTTGGGCTAAGAGGTCAAAAGCCAGAGCAACGAGGTAGAAGTGATGTCTCCATCTGGATCATTGCTGGACGAGGAGTTTAAATGAAGTCCCTGTCTTTTTTTCCCCCTCACATGTACATTTACAAAGGTCAGCGCGTGGCTTTATCTCTCGCCAGCCGTGTGGATTAACGAGCCCCGGCTCGGCGCTGCACCTGACTGAACCTGCCTCTCAGCTGGAGGGATAATGCCTCTCTCCGCCCGCCGCTCTGTCCGACCTCGCCCTCAATTTGCTCGGATTTGAACTCCTGAATTATGGCTTACTAACAGAGTCTAACAGCTGGTACAAGGAGAGCTTCTCCTGCATATTTAATCGCATGAATTAAAGATGACCAGGAGGCAGTTTCAGCAGGACCTTTTTACCTTTAGTATCACTGATACAAAGAGCAAGTCAGCTCTGAGTGCAGAGGTGAGCTGTGATACAAGAAGGGTCGAGCCTCTTCCCGGCCCTCTCACATCAGTTTATGTAATTTGAAAGGCCTAATACTTAAACAATGGACTTAAATGTCACGGCAGAAAAGCTTTTTTTCCCCAGAAACTTCTATGGATCATTGCAGGTAATATTGTACAGTAGGAGCATGTCATCAGACCGACAGTTTAGAACAGTCACTTGTATAAAAAATGGCCATGCATTTATTTATTGTTGGGATCATTCACAATATCAAAACACACTGGAAAAACATCTAGAAATAAGATACATTTCCTAAATTAAGTGTATTTACCCTTAATTTGAGTTGGTAAACGAGGTAGTTTGCCAATGGAATGAGCATTTTTACCTTAGTATAAGATAATTAGATAAAAATTACGAAGAGGATTAGGCCACTGAAAAAAAAAAGTTAACTGATTTTTTTTTATTTTATTTTCAGTATAGTATGGAAAAAAAGAATTTTCTGACTTTAATCTCAGAATTCTGAGATTAAAATCAGAATTGAAAAAATTACTTATCTAGATTTAAATTTTTTCCAGTGCATGTGCTTATCACTACAAACAAAATTGGTATTTTAAAAACATAAACAAAAATTTCTAAGATTAAAATCAGAAGTTCGGATTTTGAAATCTCAAGTCAGCTTTCTGACTTTTTCTCAGAATTCTGACTTTTATTGTCAGAATTCAGTGAGAATTTTGGGATTGAAGTCAGAATTCTGAGAAAAAATGTCAAGTACTTCTTTTTTCTCAGAATTCTCATTTTTTCTCAGAATTCTGGATTCTTAATCTCAGAATTCTGACTTTTTATTGTCAGAATTCAGTCAGAATTCTGAGATTAAAGTCAGAATTCAGAGATTGAAGTCAGAATTCTGAGATTAAAGTCAGAATTCTGAGATTAAAAGTCAGAATTCTGAGATTAAAGTCAGAATTTTGAGAAAAAGTCAGAATTCTGGCTTTTTTCCCCATGTTAAACTGAAATAAAAATTTAAAAATCAGTTAACTTTTTTTCAGTGGCCCTAATGCTCTTCTGCTCTTTTTCTCAGAATTCTGACTTTTTATTGTCAGAATTCGGTCAGAATTCTGAGATACTAAAGTCAGAATTTTGAGATTGAAGTCAGAATTCTGAGAAAAATGTCAGAATTCTTGACTTTAATCTCAAATTCTGACTATTAATCTCAGAATTCTGACTTTGTTCTCAGAATTCCCTGACTTTAACTTTCAGAATTCTGATCTCTTATTGTCAGAATTCAGTCAGAATTTCTGAGAAAAAAATAGTCAGAATTCTGGCTTTTTCCCATGTTAAACTGAAATAAATTTTAAAAATCAGTTAACTTCTTTTTTTCCTTTTGTGCGGCCCTAATCCTCCTCAAGTATAAAATGCACTTGAAATAAGACAATGCAATTGTGTTTTTTCTTATTTTAAATGTAAATTTCTCTTTGTTCCATTGGCAAAATGTCTCTTTTACCTCCTCAATTCAAGAACAAAAGCCCTTATTTTAAGAAAAAATTACTTATATAGATTTCAATTTTTTTTCCAGTGCATGTGCTTATCACTACAAACAAAATTGGTATATTAAAACATAAAACAACTAAAATAAATATCAGTTTAAATGCCAAGTACAGTAAAATGTTTGATAATAAGAGCTGAAAGGTCATCATTTTAAAAGTAAAGACTAATTTTGGAAAATGCTGAACATTTTTAATGTCTCTTTGGTGAATCCAGAGAACAATATAGTTTCTATCAAGTACAAAAATGTGAAGGAATCTTTGCCATCTGGTTGCACAATCATCTGCTCTTTGTTTATGATGAAATGTCAATGTGGGAATGTGAGAAACCACTGGTTTCCTATATGGATACATATAATCTCAAGGGGAATTTTACACCACTGCTGTTGTGCAGAACGTCCCAAGGTTATGAAGTCTGAATGGTTTTCATGTGATCATCGTAGTCTTCGGTTCCGTTCATAGGTTTATGATTGAGGTCAGGACTTTTAAAGACCATCACGAATGCTCAAAAGTTACTTTATTACCATTACTTACAATAAGAACGATGACTAAATGTTTTAAGTTAAATCTAACTTTCCATTTCCTGAGGCATTCATGAACTTAACAGAAGGAACCTCTTTGACATCTAGACAAAGAGTTAAACTCATGTTGATGTTATTTGATCTAAAGACTTAAGGCCACGCTTTTAATTTTCCCAAGAAAGACACGTCACCACCTAAAGGAAATCCTGTGATAGGTAAGGTGGTGGCAGTGTCATGCTCTGGAGATGAGGAACACCCTTATCAGGTGGTTCTTTACAAGCCTTTGGCAAAAGCAATTTGTCCTTGGTCACAGCTGTGACTTGTTGGTAGATTTAATGCGATATGGGTGAAAAAAGTGTGAAAAATGGTGTACTGGTCCCAGTTTGATACTGGGAATGTGTGTATAGATTAAAACTTCAACAGTTGGTCCAGTAGATCAATAGAGAAAGTAACGATTAAAGACTTTTTAGATATTCTTATTCTGACAACAAGAGCATTAATTAAAAAATAAATGCATTTCTTATAATTTCATACAATGTTATTTACATAAATTGAAATTTTTTTATTTCTGACATTTATTATCATTTAGTCAGATTTCTAGAAATTGATTAGAATAATTTCTAAATAGCAAAACCAATACATTAAAGTCATTTTTGTTCATAATCATAATGATTAAAAAACTACATTTTTTCTTGTAAATTATTTTTGTTTCACTAAGTTTATTCTTCTTTTGATGTTATCTATATAAAAAGATGGAAATATTACTTTTTTAAATAAGAAAACACATCTAAACTACCTTCTGCTGCAGTATTTTAGCTCTTTTGACAAAATAAATATTTTACAGTCAAACATGAATCCATAAACCTACATTTTTCTATGGATTAAATTAACTTTTGTGCAAAACAAGTCATATTTATTGAAATTTCTCTTTCATTAAATTGCCTAAAATACTTAAGATACTGAAAATTGGGGATCAATATGATTTTTTTACACTTAAAGTTGAGCTACAGATATCTAAAAGTCACCAACTTTCCATTTGGGAAAAATAGATTTGATTTAAAGCAGTCAAACAGTGTATGTAAACGACTTAAAATACATTATCAATAATTAATTTGATGATTTTATATTTAATTGCTTCTTATATTAGCAGCATATTCATTTAGCAATTTCAATTAAAACGTTTAGATGAATATTTAAAATACGTTTAAATGTCTTGTAAACATACTGAAAAAGTGTTAAGAGGTGACTTAATACTAAGGCTGGGCAAGTTAACTCATTTTCACGTTAACTCATCAATCAATTAACGCCAACAATTATTTTATCTCGTATTAACGCAGTTTTTATCATTTTTTTTATTACTGTAAAAGTCTGTTGCTCCCAGGATTTTATTTGGTAAAACTAAAAGTACCGGAACCGGAAGTACAGGAACCGAAAAGGAAAAGAAATTGGCGGATAAACAAACCAACAAATGTGTAGAAGGGTACGGCGCTTTTACACGGCCATTTTCATTTTAAAAATCTTTCAGACGGCGCAGTCGACAGAAGCAAAGTTATTTGTAATCACTGCAAAGTTAAATTGATTTATCACCGGAGTACTTCGCGTCTAAAATATCGCCTAAATGCACAACACACAGCTGATACCAGCAAATCATTTAATGAAACAGACAGTGGCGCGGGGCTTCAGCAGACTACGTAAGATGCAGCGTGTGGGAGAAGTATAGACAAACAAAGGCAAGAGAAGCTAACAAATGCCTTAGCGAAGTGGATCGCTACAGACTGCAGGCCTGCAGTCTGTAGCAGTTAACTTTTTTTGTGCTTCATCTCACCCTAACAGGGACATTTGGTACTAGACTGGTTATGCTGCTCCCTGATAAAAAAAAAAAAATCAGCTGTTACCTCAGAAACTGCCTGTTTTAATGTTATGATTATGACTCAGGATTTTGTTGGCAGTTTTTATTTAACTACTACTGTATAAACAAAATGC
Organism: Cyprinodon brontotheroides; assembly: GCA_018398635.1. Lineage (NCBI taxonomy): Eukaryota > Metazoa > Chordata > Actinopteri > Cyprinodontiformes > Cyprinodontidae > Cyprinodon > Cyprinodon brontotheroides. The sequence continues at coordinate 7,305,466 of JAGKQL010000067.1, read as the reverse complement.
TGATGTAAAGTGTTTGCAGAACAAATGTTATGGCACTTCCTTTAATATGGCACAGCATTTAAAATAAAATTGTGCTATACACTACTTTTGAATTCATTATTGTTTTTTTTGCATATAAAAATGTGAGTAATCACAATTAATCAGGGAAATCATGAGATTAATCGCGATTAAAACTTTTAATCGTTGACCAGTCCTGCTTAATACTCATCGTCTTGGAGGGTATTAGGTATGCTTATACATTTTAAATTGAGTCTCACAGCCGTGATGAGACAAACCACATCACATGTGCTGCTTTCGCTGATGCCAGCAGTAGCGCCGCGCTGGAACCCGCTGAGCTTCAAAGCCTACAGGCGACCAAAGAAAGCCGCGAGTCTCAGGTGTGGTGGGTCTCAGCCAGACAGCAGATGTATGGAGGGGCTCCCACTGCACTGATCCCTATTAGATCTCAACAATTACCCCGGCCGAGTCCCTGCAACCCTGCTTCAAATTAGCATCTGGCTCCCCGAGGCGGCCGGGGCCTCCTGTTAGTTCAGACTGGGGTTAACGTCAGGTAAGCAGCCTGACTGGTGGTCGCTGTCTTCCTCTGTAATAATTACATTTTGACCGTTTGACCCAAGTCGTTCAGCTCTAGACGGGAGAAGAGGCTGGAAAGCCCAACTTCCTCGAGCAGAGGGGCCTCTTGTTGCCTCCTGTTAGGTGCACCAACCCCAGGGAGAGAAGTGGGGATAGACATGCTCTTATATATGATATTATCACACCACACCATGAAGCGTCGCCGCCTTGTTTTGAATGCTGGCAATTAGACGAGCCTGAGAATCATCTTTTAAAAGCAAGACTGCCATTTTCCTCCCATTTCCCCGCTAAAGTGATCCAGTCCAATTTCCCTACTGTGTATGACTCTGCTAATAGACCCTGGTGCATCCGGTGTCAGGTCAGGATCTAAATAATCTCTGTGTAAAGTAATGTCCTCTGTTTACAGGCCATTATCTGTTCACAGTCCCTCTCTTGTCTGTCTCTTTGTTACTCCCAGCGATAGCCTAATTGCGTTATCCAATATGCACTCCCCTCTTTGATCACTTAGCGCCACTTAAGGTGTCTGCTAGAGTTGCTGGAAATTGTCGGAATAAAGCAAGAACAGGGGAGGAGAAGGAATAAAGGCAGGGCGAGCTGTCTGCGGAGAGAAGAGGCCTCTTTAATTGCGAGGCCTTTGTTTCCTGGAAGAAAAAGGTGCCACGGGCGCTCTGACGTAGCTAATGTGAGGAGTTGACAGTGCTATTCTCTTCAGTTGAAAACATGGGCGACAGATGTCATAGGGACACAGTGTAAAAAGCCAACAGGGGGACAAAGGAGAGCTAGTTAAGATAGAAGTTGACAAATCAAGACAAAACCTGATATGAAGAAAAGTCATTTTTCACATTTTAGATCAGCTTGCCGTTAGACAAACCAATTTGATGGAGTCTGGAAGCTATTGATTCGCCACAAAACACCTGATGATAAAGCATGATAAAGCAACAAGATAAAGCAAGTCAAGAAAAATAAAACATCCAAGCAGGAAGAGAAAAGTAGATGTGATTCCTTTGGTACCTCCAGATACTTGAAGGTGCCATGTTGATCGGGTCACACGTTTCTACCTTAATAGCTTGGAAATGTCCAACTAGCATGAATTACATCGGTTCTGCATACCATGGATGATTGTGAGAATCAACCCCAGAAAAAAAGCAAGATTGTAACAAAGTTTACAGTTTCATGTTTATCCATGTTGTCTTTGTTTTCTAGCTTTATTGGTGTGTTCTGGTTTTATTTTTGTTTCTTAGGTTTTTCTTTGCTTGTTGCTTGACCTTGAGTTTTCTTTTCTCTTGGCTTCCTCATCAGCTCTACTCACACCTGCTCCTTATCTGCTCGTTAGTCCTGCCTTTTTTCAGTCAGCCATAAATACACTCCCTGCCCCTCAGTGCTGGTTCCTCGTCTTACTTCGTCCTACCTTGGCTCCTCATGATTGTTTTCCCCTGATGTCTCCATGGATCTGGTTTGTGTTTAATTCTTATGTTGGATTTTTGGATTACTGTTTGGCCGCCTGTCATCATTCATTAAAGCTTCAAAGATCTCACCCCGGCCTCTCAGCTTCTGCTTTTGGGTGCTCACAAAAACCAAAGTCTGCTACCGTAAGGGACTAAAAATCATGCAGGAGGGACTGGTGCACTTCACCAAAATAGATGGCAATATGGGGAAGAAACATGACATCTAAACGTCTCAGAAAATCAGAAAGGAAGCCAAAGCTAGGGGACAAATGTAAGAATCCCACCTAGTTAGCCATAAGCCGCTTTCCCACTAAAAACCCAGGTTTTTCAAAGCCCAATTGACCCACTAACAATTTCCGTTTGGTTCTTCCGATATGACCGAAAAGCCAAGTTTGACCCCCTGCTAGCAACTGCGTGGCCACTGTCCGCCGCCACTGTGTGTCTGATGAAGGCAGGATGTTGGGTGAGCGTTGCTGATGTCAACAGTGCGACGAAAATCTGGGAAATAATCAATGGAGTGGAACATGGAAGGAAGCCAGGGTGTAGTCAATATAGCCTGGGTGCCATTCCGAACTTGAGTCCCGCCCACAACGTTTGAGGTCGGAAGTTCGGTCTGGCATTGCTCCATAGTAGTGGCGAGTATGCTGCGCCCACTCTCTGGCGATCCAATCAAATTGTCAAGGCGGGCTTTATCACGATGATGGACAGATGATCAATAGTAGCGTAATCAACCCGTCACCAAAGCGGCGCTTGGGTGACAACAACAATGGCTGCCGCCGGAGAGTTGAGGTGAGTAGATTCTGCTATTAGGTCTGTTCACAGAAGATATCGACAGCAAATTAATTTTAAAGAGGAACAGAGAAACGGCGATCAAAGGCTCATCTTCTTATTCTAGGCGTGCAACTGCACGGCTTTGGGATTTTTGTTGACAACAACTTCATGCCTGCAAGCAACATACATCACGCACTCCGTGGCTCTTATTGGTTGTAGGTCTATCCCAATTGAGTGCAGAGGCATTTTTTCCTGGTTCGTTCAAAACATCTTCCCATAATCACAGCTCTATGGAGCAGCATCAGACTCATATTCTGACTAGAATTGAGTAGGACTACGATCAGGCTATAGTCAATATGCTTTTATTGTTTCTTTCTATTTTCTGTCTGAATCCCTCCCACCAGAGCTGCATCATGTTTATTTAATTTAAACAGAGTTATTTCGGCTTGTTGAATCAGAAGTGACTGGCGTGGTGTGTTGAAGACCGTACGTTGCGTTCAATGGTATCACGTAATTTAGCGGGTCAACTCTGGTGTTCCCACAGCAGGGTTTTTCGGCCAGTCAGGAAGGGACAGCCTGCTCTTAGGACTATTTATTAAAGCAAGGCTAAAATTGTGCTAAAGTACGAAACATACCTGTCTCAGTTAGATTGGTCCTGTGAGCCAATTATAGTGGAAGGTAAACTGCATCCTTTGACTCAAACTCTGAGGCTTATATGGCAGCTCAAGCAAATAATATTCATATATTTATAATTTTATAATATAATATTTAGCAAAAAAAAATCATTTTGTGACCTAAAATAGGGAAGGTTTACTCTAATCTAATGTAAGACCTGTTTAAAAAAATAAAATAATGCATTTTCATTTATTGTATGTATGGAAATTTAAGAAAAAATGTACCATTGTGTCATTGACCCTTTTAGCATGATAAATAATGCCATCAGGCTCCAGGACCCAGTTTATTTGTCCCTAACCTCTGAACCTGTGAATCGAGAGCTTTATTTTAAGCTCTTCTTCACCACAACAAACCCCCCAGACAAAGCCTCAATCCATGTGATCGCAATCAAGAAAATTAAAATTCAGTCCTATATTTATCTGCAGATTTTTGTTTTCCATTTGACCCAAATTAGACCGACAAGTTTAGCAGGTAAGCTAACAACCCTCCATCCAACAGTCCACTAACCTTTGTTCATCTACCTAATTTCCACCGCCTCTAAGCCCTTAATTGCATCCCCTCGGTTCCCACCTCTCCTGCCTCTCTGTTGACTCTTTGTAGAAAAATAAACCATGGCAAACACGACATACATGCGTGCAGCCAGGGCTGTAAAGGAAACCGACAACTGAAAGGTAAATACCACTTTATCTGGCCTGTCACAGCGACGAGCAGCTGAGCACTTTGTTTACCTCGACGGCGAGCGAAAGTGGCTCAGGCCCTGCTGCCGCTGCGATATGGCCTCTAATTAGTTTCCAGGCAGCCTTTACCTGCTTCGCCCTCACAGTTAAAACCATCAGCTCCCTTTTGTTGCTCAGCGTCTGAACAAAGAAACCAAAGAAATCCTTCAGTCCTCTGCTGGTTTTTACTTTCCCCTGTTAGTCGATGTGTTCATCTCCAAACCGTTGTGTTTTCTGCGTGGTTACTCTGACATTTTTATGTTAATACAAAGGCTATTCGGCCATGCAGGCGATGAGTACACTAATGCAATCTGCTCCTGAGAAAGCTTTTATAGCCATTCTTATGAACCTCAGAAGAAAACATCCAAACATGGAAGTCATGTGGCTCCGGATGCGAGAGAGCTATTGTTTTCCTTAACTAAAAGTTGGAAAGTTGTGCCTTCCTTGGAGACATTTAATAAATGATTGCTTTAACGCGCTGCAGGGGTTGGGAAATAAACCAGCAACCTTTAAGCCTGTCTGCTAGAAGGCAGTAACATTACCTAAACCCTTAATCTCCTGCTTTTCTTCTTTTTTTTCACCTCCTACTCATCTTCTTTCTCCCTCCCTGCTGCCGGTGGTGTGGTTCACCGCCACGGTTCGCTGAGCCGCTCCAACCCCCCCCAGGGAGCAAATTTGTGCATGCATACTGTACATAAAGTTCTGATACATAAATAAACACAGAAGGAGCGGCTATATAACTAAGCAGGAGAGAGAAAAATAAGGAGTAAAGTTGAGATGCGGACAGGTGAAACAGGTGTGATTAAACCCGCCGTCGTCACGCTTCCTGCTCACATTAAGGATTTGGTTTCAGTGTGGAGGCATACAGTATCAGGCACCCTGACTTCCCACACACACTGCTGGAACATCTCTCTTCTTTCACCTTATTCATGCACAAACCATGGTAAATATTAGAGGTTAAAGCGAGAGCAGCTCCCATCGTCGACCTGCGCGTAGGTGTTTGGCTGCTTCACAAAAACCTGCCTGGCCTTTAACCGATTCTGCTGCTTATAATGCAAGGAAGTTTGTCTTCCAGAGTTATGTAGAAACTGCTAATGTGGCCGCAAGTTTTTAACCTTAAATGGAAGTAAAGTTTAATTTTTAATTAAAAAACAGGGTCTCAGAGTCAGGAGGAGGCGTGGAGAAGCACAGATCCTTATTACCTAAAGTCAAAAGGAGGATGAGATACAGACTTAACTAAGCAGATTATTAGGTATTTGCTTCTTTCCATCTTTATTTTATTAATTAAGTTAAAAAAAATAATGCCGCCATGCAGCCAGGAAACTAACGACATCCTAATTCAGGTTTTCAGATCTACTTCTGATAAGCTCCACATCTTCAGAGACTGCTGCTACCACAGCGTCATTTTCATGGAATTACACTCACTGTTACTCACTAGTTTCTGTAATATTGATGTCCATCCCTGCAAAAAGCATCCATGCAAATAATTAAAATGGAAATACAGTGTATTTTTAACCTGAAATCAATGCAGATGAGGGTAGTGGTCAATATCTAATGCTTTCTCTTAAAGGACGGCGTCAGCTTATTGTGAAGAAACTGTCTGAAGAGAACACACGTCCAAAAGCAAAACAAAAGACTTCTGCTTCAATATTTCTCCTTCGGGCATGACAACACTTACAAACTAATGTCCATCCAGCTATAAATACAGCACCCCCAAAGCCCTATGATACATTCATCTTTTACTGCTGGTGCAGATCCTAATTTAATTCTTAAAAATATTGAAACAGGAACAGAAAAATCATGTTTAACAAATAAATTCTTATCTAATGTCTTCTTTTTACATGCTTAACAAACAGAATTCAATTATTAATATAAGATTTTCATTTCCCTTCAAAATCAACACAAAACAGGCCTATTTTTAAGCACATTTCAGGACATTCAAGTGAATCACTGAGTTTAGTTTTTGTCAATCTGTAGATAGACATAGGAAATAGCTGTTGGCCCATGTTAAAGGAATAGTACACCCAAAACATGATTAGCCTTCATTTTCTACTCACCCCATGCTGAACAACACTCTGGAGTACTTTTTTGATATATCAAATGCATCTGGAGATCTGGGAGGCTTCTTGCTGTCTGCTGACATTCAAATAATGGAGGTCTATGGCCGAGGCAGAAAGGTCCATAAAAAGTCCACAAAAAAGCGTGTCAATATTCCTCCATACTGCAACACGTCCAATGTATTCCAAGTGTCCTGAGTGGGTAGCATCCAGAATTTACACGAGAAAGCGAAGTCATTTAGAATGTTTTTAGAGCATAAACAGTAGTGTATAGGACTTCCTGGCGGCGCTTGATCTTTGGCGTTCCACGGCGCTTCTGGAAGCCGGCAGACCAAACCAGCTGGCAGACCAAACCAGATGAAAGTCGCGCATTCAGCGTCTGCTCTGCCGATAATGCAAGCGTAGAAGAAGAAATGTGCCGTTTACCTGTGCAAAGAAAGAAACAACGAAAAGAAAAATGTCCTGAGGACTTCAGGTGTTGAGGAAGAGCATGAGTTCTTTTTGCCGAGCTGAATGCGCTGGTTTGGTCTGCCGGCTTCCGTGGCGTCGTGAACTTTGCAGGCGTAGCGCTTTCAGGAAATCCTATACACTACTGTTTATGCTCTAAAAACATTCTAAATGACTTCGTTTGAGTAAATTCTGGATGCTACCCACTCAGGACACTTGGAATACATTGGGCCGAGCAGTATGGAGGGAATATTGACCTCGCGTTTTTGTGGACTTTTATGGACCTTTCTGCCTTCGCCATAGACCTCCATTATTTGAATGTCAGCAGACAGCAAGAAGCCTCCCAGATCTCCAGATGCATTTGAGATATCAAAAAGTACTCCAGAGTGTTGTTCAGCATGGGGGTGAGTAGAAAATGAAGGCTAATCATGTTTTGGGTGTACTATTCCTTTAAGAGGCAGAGCAACATTTAAACTGTTTAAGACAACTCAAACTGTGGCAAATAAACCCTGTAAGGATGTTAAGGTTATTGCATTCGGCTAAGACGAAACATGGTGGCGGTGGCGTTAGCATAGTAGCATGGACGGCGAGATGATTGAAAATGAACACAACGGAGATCTAGTCCTATTGGCAGACATCCATTTAAAATGTAGGCAGCGGCATGAAAAAGTGGTTTCTACTTTTACTTTTATACTTTAAGTAAATTTACAAGCCTGTACTTTGTTACTTTTTACTTGAGTAAAGAAGTTTAATCAGTATTTCCACTTTTTAACACAAGTATCTGTACTTTTACTCAAAGTGACGGAAAGTGAGTACTTTTGCCATCTCTGAAAACTACTCAGAAAAAGTACGCAATTACAGTAACTTGAGTATTGTAATTCGTTACTTTCCACCCCTGGTCAGAGGTCATTTCAGAAATGACTACAAGCGAATTCATGGAAAGAATACATCAACTCTGAAATAAAGGATTAAACATAAACATAAAACTCCTCTCTTAAATCTATTAACATGACAAAATAGCAACATTTGAGGGAGCCAACAACTGCAAGTCTCTGTCTCATGGTATCTTATTGCAAAGTGAAGAAACATTCATATTCCCGAAGTGCAATATGAACTGAGAATGTGTTGAGAACGACTGATGACAAAGGCTCAAGCGAAACAAGGATCCTGAATGTGCTGTGATAATATCCCCACGCCGGCTAAATGACGATAAGGCTCAGGTGGCTCATATTAACCTGAGAAAATATTTCCTCGCAGTGAATGGAGGGTGCACGGATGTGATGGCATCGGTGGGTGAGCACTGCATGTGTGTGCGGGGCGAGGGGGGGGGGTTATTCAATTCCAGGCCATCATACCTGCCTCAGCTACCGGCTTCATTGAGATTAATTACTCTCCGGCACCCCTCGCGTACGAGCTCTCAGATAGCAGCCGCGTTAGCTCGATAGCATCCAGGACAGCCACCTCAGCAACCTGAAGAAAGAACGGGTGCGCAGACAAAAGGCGGGACCGCACGGGCGCTGATGCTATCGCCGGCGTTGTTGTGTTACAATTAATTAACTTCAAGGTGATTATACATCGGTGAGCACACTGTGGCATCTCCCGGTGAAAGAGGGGGATACAGGCGGGTTGTGGTGGTGGGTGAGATAAGGAAAACAAAGCTGGAGGTGATATTCAAATGCTTCCAGGACAGATTAATAATAAAGGGTAGTAATCTAAATATTCATTTAGGAGCATATGTGTGTTTAATACACCTTGTACTAGGGCATAAAGAACAATGGCATTCTGCCCTGAGCTGTTTTTGCAGCTGTGACCTATATCTGTGCATACTGCCATGCAGACGTTAGCTTCACGGTGAACAGAAAAGGGGGGTTGTACAGGAGCAATAGGCTGTGATATCACAAGCCTCTGGCATTAAAAAACCGTCAGAAAAGACAAAAACGTGCACATTTTACTTTTAATTTGGTTTTATTTCATGAAATAAGGACGTGCATTAGCTTGAAAACCGCTTTGTTGTTGCTTTATCTATAGTTTTTAATGAGTCCAATTCACTTATTTAACATTATTTTAGTTCTATCGCAATTCTCCTGTACATATTATACTGTTTGAAATAAAAGTCTATTTAGACTAGAGTTAGGAAAGGTTTTAAGGACTCTACTGTAAGTCTATAATGTAGAAAAAAGATTTTTTTTATAGTTATTCTTATTCAAACAGTTTATAACTGATGACAGACAGGCTATAGGCAATTTAGCGAAATTAGCCCCAACTCTGCTGCTTGAATTACCAAAGCCAGCCTGATTAAACACACCTGCCCTCCATTAACTTCTCCTGTATTTAAGCAGTCTGTTTCCTTCTTCCCATGCCAGTTCGTCTTTATTTCTTCCGGCAAGCGTTCCAGCCCTTTTTTAAACTCTTAAATTTCGGCCATTAGTTTTTTTGTATTACATTATATTCGTAAAAATAGTGCAAATTAATGAATAAAATAGATGTAAAATCAACAAATAGATATAAAAAGTGGTTAAATCACATATTGCTGGACCTCTGTGTGGCGATGACATCAGAGGAGTGTGATATGACAGACAGGATGTATACGTTATTACATTCTCCCATGATGAACCCTTTATTAGTTTAGGATAGAAATATTCACTTTCCTAAAATGAATTTAATAGTGATCTGAACGTATTTTTTTTTGCACATGCACAAACTACAGATGGGGTATTGACACTGCTTTTCAGAGCTAGCTGCTGTTCAGGCTAACTGTAACATTCTGCTTTATTCTATCTCTATTCTCCCACTCTGCAGAATCTGTTAGTTCAATCTCTAACGTTCTGCTCTCTCTTTTTTTCATAGTAGCTTCATCTGGTCTGTTCCTGTTTGGCTGTGACGCCACCCTGGAGAGAAATATCAGCTGTGCTGCTGCCATCAACACCTTTGTCTATAGATGTTGGAGATCAGCCTGTTTTTCAGTGTAGTCCTGTTTCTCTGACTGTGCTCTCTTCATCCTCTGGCATGGGAGCTGGCTTGGACCTCGTCTGCCTGGCTGTGTGTTTCCTGGACCTTTTACAGCTGCTTTTGTATCTCTGCTTCTGTCTCCTTGAACCCCAGTCGGCCTCTCAGCAGATGGCCGCCTCACACTGAGCCTGGTTCTGCTGGAGGTTACTTCCTGTTAAAAGGGAGTTTTTCCTCTCCACTATCGCTACAAGCATTCTTATTTTGAGGGATTGCATTTGAGTCAATGAGTCGATGCAATCAACAGGTTTTCCTTGGATAGGACACTAAATCAATTTTACTGTATGATCTGGTGAACTATAAAGTGCTTTGAGATTACATGTGTTGTGAATTGACACTATAGAAATAAACTGAATTGAACTCACATCAATTGCTATTCTAACCCCTTTTATGGCTATCACCGTTTCAGCATCTATTCAACCTAAACGCAGCTTAAGCTTACCAGCATTTGGAAGAAAAAAATGCTCATGCTAATGATTATTTCACCACACAGCTAATGATTTTACTACAATGATTTTTAGTACAGTGGTACCAAGATGCAACATAATCTTTATCATGCAGATTTGCATTTACATTTTAACTACTCATATAAGGAAGGATGTAACACTTCTAGGGCAGCAACTAATGATTATTTTGCAAATTGATTAATTGGTTGATTATATTTTCGATTGACTGATTAAAAATCGGAGAGCCAAAGCTTCCTTTAAGAGGATTGTTCACTAAATTAAACCAGCTTTATAAAACTTTTCCATTGAGGAGTTCTGGATAGAGCATATTGCTGGACGAAAGTTATTTTTTTAATAAATGCAAAATATTTATATATTTTTTTTTACTATTTTGATATAGTAACTGCTTTAGTTGCGTCTCTCTGTCAGCTAAAGTCATATTTAAAGTCTCTGTACTCCAGTGAACAATTAATCAATAACTAAATTAGTTGACGATTATTTCAATAATCGATTATTTCAGTTTTAAACAGAATACTGTTGAACATGTCACTAAAAGACAAAAAATATATATATACTGTATATATGAACAACTGTTTACAGAAAAAAAATGTTAACTTCAACCTAATTGGCTTAGAAGGGTTAATGTAAAGATGTATTTACAGACTTTTATTAGTTTATAGTAAAATGATTAGAAATGAATTTAAATGGAAAAAGCTTCTTGGATGGGAAGCGAAACGTCTTCAAACTTGGAAACAAAGTCCAGTGGATTCTTTTTAATTTTCTTTTTTTGGAATGACTCTGACCTGGATGACTGAGAATCTTCACCAGCATATTAGGAATGAAAAAGGTTCAACTATCCCCAGAAACATTTTCCTGTTAAGGATCTAAAACACTGCTGAAACCTATGGTGCTATTTCTTTCCCAGAGGTCCACAGACAGGTCTGAAATCAGTTCAGGTTTTAGCAGCACTGTCACACCCTTTACCACAGCAACACTTTGAGTGATAAAACAAAACACACCTTTCAGCATCAAACCACACTGCAGTCAAAAGCTCACATCAGTGAACTCCCACAGGAGCAAGAGGGCTTCAATTATCACCACGCACACTCTTAGAGGTTTCCACTCACAGCACAAACTGCACATTGACACCAATGAGTGTGTGCTTCAGGAGAACAAAAAAATACTTTTTTTTATTTTAATTTTACTCGGAGAACATTTTTCAGTAAATATCAGGACCATGTGGGGAGTTGGAACAGAACGGCAACCATGGCATGCATCTCTGCAGTGTGTGACTTGAATCTGAGCTTCTGCTCACTGGAGACAGTTGTTATAAACGCTGGCATCTTGAGTCCATGTTAGCAGGCAGAAAAACAAGAGACAACAAAGAGAAGAAAGCCAAGTAGCTGTCTGGTCTGGTATTTAGGGAGATCCCCCAATTTACTAAAACCTTGAAAACACACGCTGCAGCCAGTAATTGAAAGCATGCAGTTTTCCATCAAGAAATATGTTTGAATATTGCACAATAAACCTCTGGTACATCTTGAAATTATTTTCTTTGCATACTGCGGATTACGACTCTACAGCATGCACCCTGTGTGGAGCAATCCCAAAGATCTTTTTCAAGTCTAAGGTGTCCATCGATGAGGAAAACAAAGGAAAAGCTGCTCATTAAGCTCTTTATTCTGTGTACAGAGATGCAGTTAGTGTGGCTGTCTTCCTAACTCACTGAGGACCACCTCAGCAGGTCAATAGTCTTTGCAGCACGTGGGGATCCGGTTACAGATACCTCACTGCACTGGTCCCCAGGTGAAAGGGATCCGTTTCATAGCTAACTGGAGATATTGGCAAATATCATATGCTCCAGACCCCCCCTGTGGCTGAATTTTAGTTAACTCTTTAAATGCTAATAGAAAGTAAGATGAACAGGAGGTGAATTTAAAAGAACTGAAAAAAGTTCAGTAATCTCAGAGAGGGAAAAAAAATCCTTCCATTCAGTCCCTGAAGGAAGATGACATAAGTGACCATCTGCTGCTTGAAATACTACACTTCAAATATCCTTACGGTATTATGGCTGTTCCAGCATTAGTCAGCTAAAAGGAGTCTGCATAATTTCAGTTAGAAGCTCCCCTTGAACAGAATCTGGTATTCCTCCTTGTTGTCTATTATAACCAGAGTAATGATTTTGGGTCAGTTGCATGTAATTCCTCTTTTAATTAGGGATGCACCGATTCCGATACTGGTATTGCCATGGGGTTTGTACTTGTACTTGTATCCGTAAATGTGCTCCGATACTACGGGACAGGACACTTGCATACCCTCTTTTTAACAGAAAGCATTATTTTGCGATAAGATACTAGAAGAAGAAGACAAAGCAGCAACGAAGAACGCAGTGTGACGTCAAGAACCCGCTAGCCAGAGCATAGACAAGGAGAGAGTAGACGCAAAAAGGGTGGAGCTAGCCAAGCCCGCGATTCGGAAGTATTTTCGAGCAAACGAGGTCGACAAAAGTAAGGCTAGTTGCAAAATATGTAAATCAAAGTTATCAAGAGGAGGAACAAACCCTAGCAGTTACAACACAAGTAACCTGATTAAACATCTTAAGGCAAGGCAAGGCAAATTTATTTGTATAGTAGGGTGACCAGACGTCCCGATTTCGGGGACTGTCCCCGTTTTGGACCACCTGTCCCCGGCTAAAGCTGTCCCGGAAATGTCCCGATTTTACCTTTTTAAAATGTTGGCGTGTAGACTGTTATTACGGTAGAGCTGTTGCGCGCAAAAATAGGTATTACGGTAGCTGGTTGCGCTGCTGATAACATAAAGATAAGGAACAGAGCGCACCACTAGAAGGGCGGTAATGATCCTTTTGGATGTCAGCTGCCATTAAAACACAAAAAAGAAGAAGAAGCGCATCACTTTTAAAACAGAAGAAGAAGAAGAAGAAGTGGAAGTTAAGTTTTTTACAACCTGTGGCAACTGATGGGGAGCTACGCTGAGTGATGGTAAGTGTGTTAATCAATTTATTTTATTCTGATCGGGCTGATCTTGTGATGAATGTTTGGTTTGTGTCCAGGTTAAAACAATAATAAAAAGTAAGACAAGACCACGAGTTGAGCATGAGTAAAAGAGGCTGGGTTAAAATGTAGCAAAATGATTGAAAACTCCTTTTAAAAGCTAATCTGGTACGCTGGTTCTCCAAGGGATCAACAAGGGTTTGTATAAGGATGATTTAGAATGGATAGGTGACCTTTAGTTTATATTTCCAGATAGTTATTATAAGTAGAGTTATTTCAATTTGTTTTGATGATTTATAGTTTTGTGATTTATGAGCATAGACTTCCAGTTTTTTGGTGTGCTTTTTACTGCTCAGTTTGGATATATATATGAACGTTCCTTGTGAAAAAATAGGAGTCAGTAACAGGAGAACTGAATAAGACAAGATCTACAGGATCTGAGAATGATGGAGGAAGAGATAACCACCTGTTTAATGTTCATTTATTATGTGGTTTTTGCTTGTAGCTCCTAATATTGTGGTAATTAGCATTTTTAGTATTTAGATGAGAATATTAATAATAATAAGTTTTCATGTTGCCACATCCCTAATAATTTGTTTTGGTGGTGATTTTGAGGTTATATAATGTCTCTGTTTTAGAATAATGTAGGATGAATGATGCTGGAGGAAGTGGAAGAAAGATAGAAAGACAGAAAAGGAGATTAGAATGAGAGAGAGGAGGAAACTGAGGAACTCTGAGTAGAAAAACGGTTGACAAGAAGGGAGAAAAATTTACTTTGAGGAGTAAAAAGCAGAGGAAACAGGCAGAAGTCAAAAGGGGGCTAGAAACAAAAGCGAAGGTGGAGAGGGAAGAAAATAACAGACAAGAGCTGAATGACCAGATGAAATCTTTTCAAAGAGAAGTAATCATTCACAAGGAAATTACAATCAGAATTTCCATTGGGAAATTATATATGTATATATGTTATTTTCTGTTTATAAATATGGACTATTCTTGGATTTATATATATACATTGTGTTGATGTTAAGCCTATATCTACTGCTGTTCAATAGGTTAGAAACTTGTTTAAAGATATTTAAAAAGGTTATTTTGCTTTTTACTTGCTGTGTTCTTCCTCTTATATTTATTTCACCCCAAATTACCAGGGCCACTGCCTCCGACCCTGTTCAGTTAATATTTCTGTTTCAAAATATTTAAAATGTATAATATGTATTAATAAAAGTTCAAGTGATAAAGCGTTGACATGATTTGAGTGATAAGCAACTTATTAGGTGATGTAGTGTGCAAAGTATGCTGTGGAGACACAGAGTGTGGCTGTATACTACTCAGGTTAGTAGGAAAAATGAACCTGCTACTTTGAGACACACAGGGCCCTGAAGTGTGGCTAGGTGACAGTAAAACATATATGAACTTAACACCTGCAGGGCTTGACTACTACTTGTTATTTTTATGTTAATGAAGAAAAAATATTTCTTATACAGTAGATGTAAACAGAATAAGTATTTGTTGCACTTTTTTTTTGAGGTGGGAGAACTCATAATCTCAACAAGACAGCCACGGAGCATAGAATAAATAATTTTGTATTTTACTTTTCTAAATTTCTTTTTCCTCATGTCACTCTCCCCTTGGGGGCGACAGAGCTCTTTGGGCCCGACAAAGGAGTGGAAAGCGCACTGCTAATGACCCTTGACCCCTCCGCTCCCACCCCACCCCTTTGCCCCAACCCACGAGACACAGTTCTAGTTTTCTACTAATAACTGTTCCATGTTATTAATCTTAGGATACACTAAGCGTTTGGAAAGGCACATTCCTAGCTTTTACACTTGATTTTTTATTGTTTAAATATTAATAAATATGTAAAAATATATGAAACTATTACTGTCCCCGTTTCCTAATTTCATCACCGATAAAATGTATTGATTTTTATCCACGAGCAAGAAATGTCCCCAGATTTGATTTCAGAAATCTGGTCACCTTATTGTATAGGCACAAATTAGTACAAGGACAATGCTAAGTGTATCTAACGCCTTTTGCGAGATTTTACAGCGAATAGCTTAACAACTGATATCTGGAAGAGCAGCGTTAGCCTGTTGTCACTCATTAGCATAACTGCACAATGGGTTGACAAAGATTTTTACCCTGCAGAGGGCTGTCTTGAATGCAAAACATTTTCGGGGATCACACACTAGCCAAGCTATCGCGGAGCTGTTGGATGAGATGCTCCAGAAATGGGGAGTTCCCAAAACTTTGATTTAAGTCTACGTGATAATGCTAAAAACATGATAGAAGCCATGATGGATGCCAGACTTCAGAGCATTCCATGTTTAACAAGCCAAATGAAAATAATTTTTTTTTAAATTAATTCTGAGGAGTTGATGGCGCTTAATAGTACTCATATCGTTACTTGGTATGGGCAATTACTGAATTTGAAGTACTTGTAATCGTACTTGGTTTGAAAAAATCTGGTATCAGCACATCCCTGCTTTTAGGCATAGCACTAGTTCATGCAAACATTGTTGTTTTATCCCTTCCTACTCCTAATAATTTCATAAACTTGTATTTGTAAGTGCAAGTGATTTGTTTATTGAGTATATTTATTCCATCTTTACTGTGCATAACTTTTTTTATTTCAGAACTGATAGTGGTTCTGACAAAGGCTGATAGTAAATTGTTGCATTCACTCATTTATTTTCATCCAGCTACAATGTTCAGCTCATTGAGCCTCATTTAGATTCTAGTCACTATTAGCTTAATCCAAAATAACTTGTAACAAAGCCGTTTCTTTGCAATACACTATTAGGAAATTCTATGATTCTGCTGAAATCCTTTGTTCCTCCAGCCATCAAACTGTGCAACTCCTCACTTCAGAGAAGGAGGAGGGGATAGGAAGAGGGACAAGGGTCAGCACCCCGTCTTTGGACATCTCGTGCAAAGATTTACCTATTGTCACTCGTGCAGTATTCCTCTCTCTCTCACTGTGCAATAACACAGGCCAACTACTGTGTAGCCTGTATAATTTTCAATAATTTATTTAGTCAGTACATCTCTGCAGTACAATAATCAAAGTCAATTACTGTGTAGTCTTCCCTTAGTTTTCTATGGTGCAGATATTTTTATATCTATAGGAAACATTTTCTTATGCTCTTTTGTACTATATGCAATCTTTTTATAATGGCCTCTTGCCTTAACTCTTTGTACTCTGTTAGGATAATTAACATTGAAGATGTGAGTTTATCACACCCTGCATGTCAGAACCAACATTTTAATCTAATTAGAACAATTCCTCTGTCTGGATATACAGTTATAATCTTCATTTTGTACATGGCAAAGATTTGGAAATGGAATTAAAGCATGTGCTTCAACTAACAACGAAGTGTAATATTTTGATAATGCCGGAGCCATGGATGTCTAATCATCTGCTAATGTTTATGATTTAATGATATGATGATGTGGAAGACTGGAGATGTAGAAAATGCCTTTTTAACTGTTAATCGGGGTCACTTCCTGAGAGGTGAGCAGCTGCCATTCTGTAACCCTAAGCAACTTCTCTGATCTGACTAAGATTACAGTTTCTATCAGAATATTTAATGCATAAAAGTTATGAAGTGTTATTTCAAGAGTTTGTCCCGAGTGATATCTTTTCAGGGAAAAGAACCGGAAATATAGAGTATCAGGGTGCAGACACAGAGCCTATGTTTAACAACTCTATATAAGCTACTGGAACCAGAATTTCCCTTAAGGAGTAATCCCAAGGGATAAATAAAGTTGAGTTTAAGTCTAAGTCTAGAAAAGTGATTTCAATCTTTTATTAATGCTGGTTATTTTTTTTATTTTTTTCCAAAAGCAGCTAAGAATTGATTATTTTTCAGTATAAAATATCAGGTGGCAAATATGATTTAATGTACGTCAAAAAAATGTGCAATATAACCACCAATGCCAACATAGAACACCAGTTACCAGCTTATAAACTATCCATTAAATAGACTTTCTGCTCTTTAGGCCAGCTGCTATTCAAGTCCCAATGCCTCTGAAGCAAGGTGCCTCTCCACATAAGTGCAACACATTTAAACTAAATACTACAAAACAAAGTTTTATTTAAGTTTTATTTAGGGCTGCCACTATTCATTATTAGCCTCGTGAGACCATCCTGATCTCGCAAGCTTTCAAGATTTCACTGCGCTAATCAGTCTGGAGACTCTCCGTTAAAAAGAAAATTTGGGAGCCGCTTAAGCCAAAATCGAACGGCCCGCCAATCGAGCGTTGGCTTTGAGGCGGGTTGAGGTGTGGCGCGAAGCTCGGCGCGACAGTTCAGTTTAAAGAACATGGCGACTTCCTTACGATGAAACTAAGCGTTAAGCTGTGGCCTATCGAGCAAGTTTTATCCGAATTACAGAGTATTTCTTCACTGAAAGAAGAGCAAAACACTGCTCTGGGAGGCTTTCTCTCAGAGGAAAAGATGTTTTGCCTTTCTCCCGACTGGTTTCGGCAAAGAGTTAGCCTGGCTTGTAGTTTGTGTTTTAGCCGCCGCCTCGCTGATCTGATTGGTTTTATTTGGCCCGCCTATCACCAACATAGGCCAATCAGCTAAACCAGTATTTTAAGCCCCTTCCCAAAATTACTTCAACCGAAGGTTACCAGATGGATATGTGGAGCAAATCCATCTGGCGGAGTCAGGTTAATTCATTATAAGCTTATTATAGTTTTCATTAAAAGAAAACTATAAAACTCTTGATTATTTTTTATTAACTGGATTAATCTAAAATGAGATATTTTTAGCAAAGTAAAATTAAAGAAAAAAAACCCTCATTAAAGTGATTGCAAACTCCAAAACATAAAAGATATTGACAATTACGTATAATAATCTATATATGTTTATATTTGTAGAGTTTTGAGTTGTAGATTAAAAAATTATCTATTATTTCAATTAAATATTTCAGCCCTTGTTTTTTCTTTTATGTAAAATTCCTTTTACATATATTTCATAACTTTACTGTACAGCTAGAACATCCACTGTTTTGTTCCGTACCTTTTTAATTTCTCATTATTGGCGCCAACGTTAATATATCTACGACTCCATGACTCTACATCCCATTGGACACATTCTCTTTTGTAAAGTTAGGAATAAAAGTGTCTGGGTGGGGAAGTTGACAATGGATAGGCGGTATCACAAAAACCGTACTAATGGGCGCACAAAAAGGGCTCCACTCCAAGGGCTGCATACATATTTATACCCATGTCCCCTTTCATGTGTTTCTACAAATCTTATCTCACACATCTCCTCTTGCCTGCTCACTGGCATAACAGCTCTTTGTATTAAAGGAGGCCCTGCACCACTCAGGCTCTATTTGGTTCCAGGGAGCCGATACCGTCTCATATCAGCGCACAATTTGACCGCAAAGAAAAGGGGATTAGACCTGCAAAAGTGTGACCCATTTTACATCCGACCTGCTAAATCGGTCGACTTATATTCATATCTCGCCTTCTTTGCACATCCCCTGCGAGCTCACATTCCCATTGGGTTGCAGCAGATAACCTGGAAGAGATAAAAAAGGACAGAAGAGTAAACATGCAGGTCTTGTTCCGTAGAGTTAGAAGTCAAAAACAGAGCCAGGTTCTCTGTTTTCCCTTCTAAATCAATAAGAAGAGCTCCTTTGGGGTATCCTGGCCAGCCATCTGGACTGAAATCCAGGGGCTCAGGTTGTCCCCTGGGCTCCCCCGCCTTCCAGCCCCGTGTTCTGGAGGACCTGGCACTAAGTTAATCGTCCTGCCTCTCCTTACCCTCCCCCCACGCCATCCTTCATCATCCTCCTGCCGTCTGTCCCTCTACGTACACCTTCCATCTAATCTGGCCGGCTGCGACTCAAATGTCAGGCCACCTGGGAAAGGCAGCTGTTGGCCTGCAACGAGAGCTGCCACGGTGGGCCTGGAACGGTTCCTGAAATGCTCACTCAGACAGCGAGGACAAAAACAGAACTTGTGGCGTAAATACCTTATTAGCCAATAATAAATATGCCTTCAGGTGTGACGTATCCCTCCCTATAGGTTGGGTTAGACGTGCATTGACCTAATTCTTTAGATTTATCAGCCTTCATTAGCATCAGGGTTTTTATTCCTTCCGCATTCTGCAGCGCAGCAGGTTATAAATCCCAAACTGAAGTACAAATTGCAGCAGGTACACTAGTCTATCATTTGCCTGTAGAGGAAGGAAGAGGGGCCAGCAAATGAGAGGAGTGATTTTCATCAAAACATCGCCAGATAAAGATCCATCTGGATCCACTGAAAGGAGAAGAAGAGGTGGAGGAGGGTGGGGGCAGCTTTTGGCATCGACGCACGGCCATTGATTGTGCGTCCCATTACCAGTATATGATCCAATCTACAAAAGGGGAGAAGAGGAGCGACGCTGCAAGCGGGCTTTGCTGCTGCCCCGCCATCAAATAACGAAGACTCATCCCACACCTCCCCCCTTTAATCACTCAGGAATGATTTGGGAAGGAATCCAAACATGAACACAGAGAGAGAAAAGCAGAGATTTGTTTGGCTGAATTAAAATAAAAAAAAAGAGAGGGGGAAAAAAGAGAAGAAAGGAAAGAAAACACACCGACATGGCCTCTGTACAAATACTGTGTCCTCTCCGTGGGGAAATAGGAGCAGAAAGGTAGCAATCAATATTGAAACACAGAAATTAAGCATTTAAATCAGTAATTAGGGAGCAGGCATGTTTTTTTTTCACACCTGTACGCTGCTGAGGCTGCCAACCCCAGCGCATCTGTTTCCCTCCACCTGCCAGGCACCTGGTATCATTTCAATGGCGCCTGATTGCATTCAACCGCCGAAGACTCTTTTAAGCTTCTTAGTGATTCCACCCTCCTTCTCCCCTCTGTCCCCTCGCCACAACCCAACCTCCCCCGCCCCGCGTCTGCATTATTTTGTATTTATTTGTATCTGTTCATTCCAATGCAGGTGCCTCGCAGTAATACTCAAGTGTGCCATACATGAGTGATTCTTTTATGCCTCAGTTCCTGCATTTGTCATTTTGGCGAAAGCAAGAGGATTAGGGGTTTGGATGTGTACCTCCTTCTCTCTCCTATTTCTCTCTCACACTTTTAACAACATCCTCCCCGAATGATTTGCATACCAAATTCTTTAACCCTGCGGTGGTCAGAAAGAACTGTCAAATCCTCTCTCTCCACTTGGCTTGGTCTGTGTGTGCATCAGACCTTTGACCGCTGACTTAGTTCCAACACAGTAGATAGAAGAAAAAAGAAACATTAAAACAGTTCTTCCTGTTCTCCTTTTTTTCCCTCTTACTCACATGCATGCGATTCTTCACTATACCACAAATATTTTATTGTTATGAAGAGGCTCCAGGAGTAGGAGGAGTTTAACAAAAGCTATTTCCACTGTACTTATCCCTAATTTTCATAACATAACATCTGATTAAGGTTCAGACATTTCAACATAATGTCTGAATTTGAAGTTGGAGCCGCCATGACCATCAAACAATCTAGGGGTGCCACCCAACATTGCACAAAAGGGCGCTTATGCAATTTTTTGTAATTTGCAAGAGCCAGATATGTGTAGAAATAAATTACGGGATCGAGAGTGTAGCAAAAGTGTAATTAGGCAATCACTATAGATTCAGTCGGTAAAAAACAATGAGGAAAGGTCAGCACAACCAAGAGAATGCCTCAAGGCCATATTCAAGAGGATGAACAGCGGCTGATGGAGAATAAGGCCCCGTCCACACGAAAGAGCGAACCCTGGCCTAAGCGCACAAATTTTTCACCAAACCAGCCTCTCATCCACGACGAAGCGGCGTTTGGGGGTCTGTAAACGATCATTTTTTATTCAGCCTTCAGAGTGGGAAGATTCTGAAACGCCGTTTTCAGCGTTTCCATCTTTACGCCCTAACGCATATTTTTTGCGCGCATGCGTCATAAGGCGTCGCCTCTACACCGCGCATGCTTGCGACCAGTATCCACAACAACAATGGCGCCGTTGCTGCAAATGCTACTCACCCTGCTGTCGGGCTTACAACAGAATCTTCTTCTTCTGGAATATCTCCAGGAAGAACAGAGCAATATCGGCGACATAGTTCAGCACCTGAATTTCACTTAACCCGCGAAAATGGACCCTTGGAGGTGCAACCATGTATAAATATTAGTGCTGCACATGCCCAACATTTTAGGTAAACTTATTTTTGCTTTGGCACCACAGCGCCACTTACAGGCCTGGCATACATTTTGCAGCGTTTTCATGCATTCGTGTGGGCGCTCACATTTATTTTACGTCTCCGTCTTTACGGCAAGCGTTTTGGAAAATATCAGCGTTTGCCGTAAAGACGTTTTGACTTACGTGTGGCCGGGGGGCCTAAATGTTGGTCTGGATGAAGAAAGAATAGGAACTGCTACTTCCATGTAGGTCTTTAGGGGGTTTAATCAATTGTTTGGCTTTGTCACAAGCATTTATACTTCTGGAGAGTGCTTTATGGTCTTTTGTGGTAAAGAAAGAGGTGAGACAAAAAGCAGCTAGATTCATCTAGGGAGACTTTTTTGGTTGGGGGCACCTTTTGGTAGCCTTGTGAGACCATCCTGATCTTACTGCGACTTTCAAGGTTTCCACTTCGCTAATCAGTCTAGAGACTCTCCGTTGAAGAAAATTTGGAGCCGTTCACCAAGCGAGCGTCCAATCGGCGTTGGCTTTGAGGCGGGTTGAGGTGTGACGACATAGCGAGAAGCGCGACAGTTCAGTCTAAAAGAACATGGCGGCTTCAGCCGATGAAACTAAGCGTTAGCGTGGCTATCGAAGCAAGTTTTATCGAATTACAGAGTATTTCTTCACTGAAAGAAGAGCAAAACACTGCTCTGGAGGCTTTTCTCAGAGGAAAAGATGTTTTCGCTTCTTCTCCCGACTGGTTTCGGCAAGAGTTTGATCTATCAATTGGCTCCTCTTAATCGTCGCTCTGTTAGTGCGTCATATGCTTACGTTGATCTGATTGGTTTATTTGGCCCGTCTATCACCAGCATAGGCCAATCAGCTAACCAGTATTTAAGCCCCTTCCCAAAATTACTTCTACGGAAGGTTTCCAGTTGGATATGCGGAACAAATCCATCTGGCGGAGTCAGGTTAACCCTTTGGTTGTTTCCCCATGTTTCTTACTACCCAGCTTTACAACTACAGGTATGTCATATGGCATAAAAGTGGATCCCAGTTCATTTACCTCACAGGTTTTTGCTCCTAAACCTGCTGTAATATGACATTATCATGCAATCCTTAATGAAAGATTATATGAGTAGATGATTATATGATTAAAGCACAGTGGCATTTTCAGATGCATTTATTCATTTTTATTACCTTAAGACATCAAAATAGCAACAATCGGGGTATTTTATAACAAACAGCTTGTAAAATTCTTATAGAAATAATCAGTTGCTCTGCTATGATTACAAAGTAGTTTAATAAAGTTTTAAATGAGCTGACCAGATAAAGAACAGGCCAAGTTTTAAGGCGAAATACTTGAAAGTAAAATGGACTATGGATAAAACTAAGGTTTATTTTGATTTAAAATACTATTCATTCATTAAAAAAGTCAACAGGTTTGGTTCCAATGCTGATATAATTAAGTTTAATCAGCAGTTTTGGTAGCCTGATCAAATGCTACTTGCCTTTGCCAATGACCCTTCTCCCTAAACTCCTAACCATCAACGTTCAATCATCTAGCAGTAGCCTCAAACTCAAAAGTTGAATAGTCTGTTTCCTGTTTAATTCAGAGAACCTAGCTCTGATCTGTTAAAAAAACATTGGTAGACACAGGCTCTAAAGGACTGAAGTTTGGGGCTACAGGTGTAGAAAGTCAGAGTGGATCTTGGCACACACATTTGGTAACTGTGCAAAATATCTCAAGACTCCAATTGAAGCCCAGGAAATAGGTCTGAGATTCATAGCTTTAATATGGGTGTGACTTGAAGATCTAAGAATTGTTTTTGCACTCAGCTATTATGCCTTTGTCCCACAATAGGTCTATTTATACAAACTATTGTCTGAAGACAATAGTTTGTATAATAAAGGTAAACTATGCAACCGGTGTTGATTTTCCAGCGAGGCTCCCCAGAGGGGCGAAAGTAAAACTGCACTGTCGTAAATATGCTAGCTGTTCTCCCCTGGTTTTCTCCGTCAAGCCGGTAGCGGTTGTTTTTGAGCTCAGCAGACAGGCGTAATCCAACGAATCACTATGTCTACTGCGGTAAGTGACTATTTTGTTCCATTTTTCGAGTTTGAAAATTCTCACTGGTTCCGCCATGATAACTGCACAAATATCGCAGACTCGCGCTAGCAATGAGCATGCCTTTCACTGGGGCGTAGCAGTTCTCTCTCCGTAAAGCAAGACCCGACTCTCGTGATGCACGAGACTTCTTGACCCTGTGGGTGCAGGCCGAGGGCTCCTGCACCTAGAAAGGCACGGTATTTTCCCTACCACACCACCAGGGCGTGCCAAGAAAAAACCTTCATTTGACCTGAAATGACTCATTTAATCATCCAAAAAAACTTTATGGAACACATTAATTAACTGAAAAAATCTTGCATAGTATGCCTTT
>JAGKQL010000067.1:7267781-7281695 GCA_018398635.1 Cyprinodon brontotheroides | reverse complement strand
GGGATTCTAAATGAGCCAAAAAGCAGAGACAGGACCAATTGGTCGTAAAATGTTGGTGTCGCATCATTCGATTTCATCCTGACACTACAGAAAAATGGGCTAAAAGTGTTAAAACCGGAATTCTCCTTTTAACTGAAAAATGTTGCATAATATGCCTTTAAAAAATGCACTTCACAATTTAGTACTGAAAATAAACAAATATGGAATGTTTAAGAACAATAAATTGCTAAAGTCAGGTCTGATTAAAGTGGAGATGTTAGTCCAGTGGATAGGAAAAGCGCCCCGTAGGGGCTCAGTGTAAAGGGCTGTTTTACTCCCGCAGCAGTGTGTCGCAGTGAGCTTGTCGCAGATAGTTTTGATTCATGCTCAATTTTGAAGCGTGGTCTGCACTGTTATGCCACACCACAACGCAAGAGGGACAATCAGAATCTAGCTGTGGGTTGAGATACGGCAGAGACGGTGAAGAAGTGGGGGCAAGTTTGTGCAACAACGGAGGGACATGAGGGCAAAAAAGAGCAGGGATCCAGGTGGAAAAAGGGTCCCAGCGTTTTTGCGAACCTCGCTCTTCTAGCTAGTCCAACTTAATGAGTCGTTTTCCACAATGGCGTTCATTCAAACAAAACAAGCCGGTAAGGTATTAAACAGGAAATACGCATAGTGTAGCGCGGATATATATTTGACCAATCAGAGGCCTCCTGTCTGCGGTCGCCTACAAATCGAGGGTGGGGGTTAGCCTAGTGGTTACGGGAATCTAGAGGTTCTGAGTTCAAGCCCCACTACCACAGGCTGCCACTGTGGGTCCCTGAGCAAAGATCCCAAACTGCTCCCCGGGGCACCACACAATGGCAGCCCACTGCTTCCCCAAAATGCTCTGTACTTGTGACCGTGTAATGACAATAAAACCTGAAAAAAAGAAGAAAAAAATGATAAGAAGATTTAGTTTTATGACCAAGTAACCCTCAACCTATGGAGGACCAACTCTGTCCTAAAGAATAAAACAGACAAAAATATTATAACATTAAAAATATAAGTAATTAAAAAATAAAGTTGAAGATTATAAAGGACAAAAAAATACATAAGCTAAATATTAAAAAGGCAAATAAAGAGTTATATACATTTATGTCTCACTGTATAATTCAATTTCTACTTACATTTATTTGTCTATTGTATTTTTAGTGGCAATTAATTGTATGCTTATTTATTTATAGAGCATTTATTTATTTCTGTATTTATTTTTAAATATGGCAGAGTTGGTCTTCCATATAAACCTTCCATTGTTCACTTTGTTACTAAGGTCAGGGTATGGATGTTGTAGGATGACCCAGGGGAATGTTTTAGGGGTCAAAAGTGGTTTCTAGTCACAGAATCCCGCCTAAACCCTTGAAGGGATTGCTGGTGGTGCTGGAACCCACATTATAGGAGCAAATTCTGGTAGTTTGAAAACTTGTTTGAATTTGAAAATACGAATAGCGGCATATTCTTGTGTTAAATGCAGTAACTAAAACATAAACACACATAGAGCCTGGATTGAGAGTTGGAGGTGCAATGAAGTCATTAATTAGATTACATTAGCTGCAAAGGCTTTGCGAGGATTAATGTCGAGAAACGTGCTCACTCAAAAGCCAGAGATAGTGTACCTGAGTCTGCTTCAAACCCGATTAACTCCAGCTCTGACAGCTCACATCTTGTTGTCTACCTGGCACTTTGAGAGTAATCTCTCCATTGTGCTTTGGGGAGAAAGGTTGATTTTGACGTCTCTGTCTGCAGAGCAACTCGCACTCGCCAACTTTTTTTTCATTTTCTTCCTCCCTTCAGGTTCATCTGTTCCCAGCAACAGCTAATCCAGGAGGTGTGTGTGCGTTTGTGTGTGCATACCGAAGGTGTGCGTCATATTTTCGAAAGCCAGGCTTTAATAGGTGAATCACTGCTGCGTATCCCAGCATCCTCCCTGGTGGCAGCAGGAGGCTAATGTCAAGAGACTAGAGCTGC
The DNA here is from genome assembly GCA_018398635.1 of Cyprinodon brontotheroides. Classification (NCBI taxonomy): domain Eukaryota; kingdom Metazoa; phylum Chordata; class Actinopteri; order Cyprinodontiformes; family Cyprinodontidae; genus Cyprinodon; species Cyprinodon brontotheroides. The sequence continues at coordinate 7,279,706 of JAGKQL010000067.1, read as the reverse complement.
AGTATGGCATGTCAAAAGCTCCTCGTCGTTGTTGTCCAGGATGGGAAAAAGACATCCGTCAATGTCTTTTTGGCAGGTGATTCTGCCGCTGATGGGAATAAGGAAGCCGCTCCGATATAGGAGTAAATTCTTTAGCCAGTTAATAAAATCTGTAAGAGAGGTGGAGAGGAGGGCCTCAGGGAGCTGATAAGCCTTCCTTTCATGAGGTAAAAATATTATCATGCTACGTGTCATGAAGTGCAATCCAGCCGATAACTTGACGTCTCCGATTTCAGGAAAAAAATCACTAACAAGTCTGACAACTGAAAGTTGAGAAGAGCCTTCTGGGAGAAGGAAGAGGTCTGTTGACTCCAACCTGCTAAACACACACTCCTCCTCTTCCTTTGACAGTGAATAAAATTGACTCGCTCCTGGTGTGGCAGTCAAAGGTGCGGAAGCCGGTAGCATCACCTAGGAGGAGGCGTGCAGATCACATCTTTGCCTAATGAGCTCCTTAGAAGGTCTAAAATAGCAGATCAGGACCCTCTGCCTTCCAGTTTACCTATATGTGTCTCCTCACCCCCTCCTGCCGGCTTGTCAGGTGGAGCTTCCCCTGTTCGTGGCTCTGGCTGTCATCCAAAGAGAGGCGAGGCAGGAGGTGTGGAAGGTGATGAAGAAAAGTTAAGATATCAAGGATGAGGAGAAGATTCATCGAACGCAGCTAGGAGCAGAGAAACACTGGTTTGTGGTAAGAAACATCAGGCGAAAAGACACTGACTGCATTAGATGTAGCATAAAGAAAACTTTCTTTGACAATAATTATTGACAGATAGGGATTGTGTCATCGCTTACATTTTATATGGTGCAACCTAAACTGCTCGTTTTTTAAATTGCAATATCTGCATAGATGTAACAGCAACCAATTCACCAATGTAATACCGTAAAGAGGGTAACTGTTGAAATGACTGGAGGATTTTAAGTATCTTGGTGCCTTGCCTATGGGAGTTGTGGAGATAAGTCTGATCTTCATCTGCAGAGCTGAGGTCCATGTCTCAGGCTGAAGTAATGAAAAGGAGGCAAAAAAAGTTAAGAATTTCGCCTTTAGAAAGACTTGAAGATCTGCAAGAGAGTTTAAGTACCTCAGCATCTTGTTCCTAAGTGATGTCAAGGTTTTTATCAGGTGCTAAAAGTGTGTGTAGCACCAATGTGTCATTTGGGTTCATGGTCCAACCCTGAGCTATGTCCATTAGATATGGATTGTCAACCAAAAGAACAAGTTCCCTGATTCAAGAGCTAATTGTGAAATTCCTTTGTTTGACCACAAGGTTGGGAGAATTTAATTATCTCAGCATCTATGAAAAAACATCTTCATCCAGGAGAAGTTTCAGAACAGGAACATTTTCTTCATATGGCATCTTAATGGAGCTTTATACTGGTAATTATTTGATGTATTTCCCTATTTTATGTCCCCTAAAAAAGCTGTTGCGCCTCAGGGGCTTCCTCACGGTTCTTCTTTTCCTGGGAGCAAGTTATTTACTACTCTTAACTCAAACTGGGTAAAATCATGTAAAAAGGACTATAAAACAGGGGTGAAAAGTAAACAGAGTTTATTCCAGATCAGGTCGTTACAGGACAGAGAAAATGCTTGGAGCTTGCACAGCTGTGGGCTCAAAAATCACGCCCGCGAGCGTCCGGCAAAGATTGAGCCCCCCGGAACAAGGTAATCTTCTCCTCCTTCATAGCTCATGAGTCTATGTGTTGGATCATGTGGATGTTTAGCTGTTCGTATCAGAAACTGACACGCCATCAATGCCCAAGGATTACAGATAGTTCTCTATCAGTCCGGCTCCAATATGTGCCTCCATATCCTGTGTATTTTTAAAGACATGGAAGGTTGTCCTGATTAGATGACCTCCGTAGACACAGTGACATCCACAATGTGAAGGAAGGCCTCTACTCTCTAATCTGGCTAACAAAGTAACAATGCACATGATGTATAAAGCATAAACCTAACAACACTGTGGTATACCATACCGCACTTCAGATTAATTCTTTCATTACACAATTTTTGGCTGCTCAGTGGGAGCAGTGGGTAGCACTGCTGCCTTGCAGCAAGAAGGTTCCGGGTTTGATTCCCCGCCCAGGGTCTTTCTGCATGGAGTTTGCATGTTCTCCTGAGCATGCATGGGTTCTCTCCGGTACTCTCGACTTCCTCACACAGTCCATAAACATCACTGTTAGGTTGATTGGCTTCTCCTAAATTCTCCCTTAAGGCCCATTCATACCTCACGTTTGGCCTGCAACGTCCATTATGTTCTGTATCCTCGCTGACTCCTTCATACCTCCGTCCGCTGAGGTGCGCCAATAACCCATATTTCCTCTAGGTGGCAGTGCTGAGCGCCAATATTGATTCGATCATTGATCAAAATACATGGCGATGGTCCAAGACCTGATTCTGTTGCACGCCACTCCGTTTAAGCAAAAGGTGCAAAAGTGATAAACGGTGGAACGTGAGGCCATTGAATATCAGTCGCCCTTTCCTCGAATCCCGCCATTGTTTAAAGCCCAGAATTCTAAACCTCTTTGTGATTTTGTTGACATTTTGTACTAAAACTCAACAGCGCCCCATCGTTTCCGGTAGTATTGCTCCTTATTGATCCGCTTCGCCTGTGTTTAAGCTCCCCCAATTTCGTGTCAAAAGTACGGACATAAATCGACGGTTAGAACGTATGAAACACTCCACACGATCCGTATCCGCTTTTTACGCGGAGGTATGAATGGGCCTTTAGGTGTGCGTGAATGGTTGTTTGCCCTGTTTGTCTCTGTGTTGCCCTGTGATGAACTTGCGAACTGTCCAGGGTGTACCCTGCTTCTCGCCCATTGACAGCTGGAGATTGGCACCAGCACCCCTCGCGACCCCACTTGGGACTAAGCGTGTTAAAAAATGGATGGATGGATAAACAATTTTCAGTTGTTCTGCATGCAAAGGCAAAATATCTAAATTATCATTGTGAACTGGTGGGTTGAAGCTGACCCCCCTGTGCAGCCACAAAGTAAGGGTAACTCTGGCACCAAAGAGGTGTAGCAAAGGAAACATAGCATTAGCATTAAGACGTCCATATGGAAATGGATCCATTAAATCAATGTTAATTGGATCTAAATAGAGAAATACTTAAAAGGATATTACAAAAATATTCTTCTCATTTTTGTTTTTGTCTTTAATTCAAATGTTATCAACAACATATGGCTGCATAAATCCATTGGTGGTGTTTTTAGACGATGGGAAAGGAAAAAAGTCCAGAAATATGTTGTTTCTCGTTGCTTTTACGGTAGTTTTGCTCTGAAAAGATCTGAAATGCACTTTTCCTGAAAGGATAAGAATCATTTTCTGAGTTTTTAATGAGAAACTTGAATTAGATCTAATAAAACATAGACAGACTGCTAGTACGAGATCAAAGACAAGCAAAAATACATGAGTTTTTAATTTCCTTATTTAGAAATGTTTGTTATTTTTGATTGAGAGAAGAAAGTCATTTTCATTTTTTTCCCTCATCCAGATATTTGGATTCCAGAGTAAAGGACTCTGGAGACGAGTATTAAGAAAAACATACCAACCTAACAGGTAAGAATCATAAATGCCAACAAACTAGTCGGGTTAACTCATGTTTTTTAGTGTAATAAAGTTGCTTTCTCATGATGACATCCAATACAAGCACAAACAGACTGTGTTCAAATACATTCAGCTGTAAGACATAATTCACATCCTCTCAATAATTAATCCAGGAATACCTTCTCCCAACATGTGTAATCTTTTTAGGATTATATTGGAGGGAAAATACGCCGCTGCCGCCGTGACAGGTGTTCCTGCATTAGCATCCATTAAAAACAGATTATATGGCAGTTGCTCTCATTTCTGTGGCAAACGTGCAGGAAAATGTTGATGCAGGCACATGGCTCTGGAGCGCTCTGCAACACGCCCCTGTAATCATGGACGCCGCTTAATCTAGATGTCTTTTTAAAACCTTTACTTATTCGAAGAAGGTTTGCTGAGCTTGCACATCCTTCAGCAGGAGATTATTTAGGTTTGGGACAAGACTTTATTGTACTGGATGTTTAGCCTGAGCACATCTATGGTATAGGGAGTAGAATAATGAGAATTTATCAGCCAGGTCACAGAAATCCTCCTTTATCAGCTGATTAATGGCCAGTAGATCACACGTGCAGGCTAGGAGGGGGGAAAAAGAGTAAGTGCTAACATTCAGCCACAGATTTGAGTTCACATTATGAGGCTCAGAAAGAAGACGCCATGATATCCTTGCTAATAAGGTATAATCATCTCATTGTAATCTAGTTATATGCAATTTATGAGGGCTAGGGAATGGGCCTTTTGACTCGTGATGCTGGTTTTTCCCCTGTTCTCCGGATGCTGGTCTCCGGGACTGAGACAAAGCATTGTTGAGGGGTTTGCATAGATGAATGGCAATCTGTTAAACCTCCTCTGCAAAGGCGGATGCTGGAGGAAAAAAGAAGTGGCTGTTTTATAGGTAATATAATGATATCTGATTCATAAAAAGGCAAATAAATTGTATATGAAAATAACTAAAAAATATCCCATGACATCACTAGTTTCTGGAAGCAAATATAGGTTTTAGTTCACTGAAAATTTAATGAATTTCAGGAGAAAAAATCATTTTAGTCCGGATGTGTTTTGATCTGTATTAGTCAGTCAAAACCTACATTTCTAATGTCTACATTTGGAGCAGTTTAAATCTGCTGGAACAGTTGAAACGGTGCTGGATGAGAACCTAAATTCTTCTTTCCTCTTACAGCAAAGAGGAAAAATAAAATAATAAAAAGTTAATCAACCAGAATAACCGTTGAGGTCACATGAGCTGTTCGCTCAGAAGTCAATCCTTTAGAAACCTTAAACATGTGCAGAAGGTTTCTTTTTTTTTTTCCGAAAGCATGACTTTTAAAACTTTGGTTTAAAAGTTTTAAGGAAGAAACTGATTCCCCACCTATAGTAGCTCAAGCTAAGGCAGATGTAAGTTAACTTATTTCTGCAAGGAGGCACACCTGCAATAGAGTGAAAACTCCTTACTGACTGCATATTTTGGTGTTGTCTAATTAAAGGGGTGATAGAATGATTCTATAGGGTATTTGGTCCTTAAGGTCTCTGAATATGGTGTGTAACATTGGTTGGGCTGAAAATGGCATATTTGCTGTTCTATGAGCCCTAATGCAAGCCTGGTTAAAAGCCCTAAATGGAAACGACAGGTTTTCTTCCTTTTATGGTATGCGATCATGAATATTTAGATGAGCTGTGCTCTGATTGGTTGGTTTTGCAACGAGCAAAGCTGCTGAGCAAAGACGTATCATAGCAACAAGCACTCACTCACTGAAACATCAGATTGTTGATATGGTAGGGGGACCAGACATCCTATTTTTCCCCGACTTTTCTACTTTTAATACCTGAAAAAATGTCCGGGGGGAATTTAAAAATCGTCCAAAATATTTGGTAGACTTCAGTGCAATAAGGGCAGCTCATGGCTCTCTGCTGAAGTCCGGTCCAGTCAGCGGACCACACTTCATACGCCCCCCTCCCTTTGGCCAGTGAACCAGTGGGCTGGTCTTTATGTCAATTTCGGGGCGTGACAAAACGCAGGCCAGAACCAAATAAGGCAACATCCCCGAGTTTACGTCAACTTGGGACTTCGTTTGAATTCGCCCGTTTTATGGTGGAAGTTAAGAATTGTGAGATTTGCAGATAAAGGAGGTGTTGGTGGGGTTTTTCACTACTCTGTACGTCCATTTCACCCACTGAACTATCGTTATTCATCTATGACAACGGAAACTCGGTTTAGCATTTTATGACCCCTTTAAAAATCAAGTATTCACAGATTTTCTCTGGTTATTTGATCTTGAACCAGTGTGCAAACATAGAGAATACCTTTCTGTCTGTAGACTGGTGGAAAAATACCTCAAAATGTGAATCCAAACTTCCTGACGCATTTAGACTGAATACAGATGCACTCGGACAACATTTGAAAAACAACTAATCCAACGAAGACATTTCAAAGTTATAGAACAGTCTTTTGCACTATAAAATAAATACTTATTAAAAAAGAAAAGGAAAGCTAAATATGTGGTTTATAAGGAAAGGGCAAGGCAAGGCAGCTTCATTTGTGTAGCACATTTCAGCAACAGGGCAATTCAAAGTGCTTTACATAAAATCAGTAAAAAAAAATAAATAAAACAGAACATACAGTTAAAAATAAAAAGAAAATAAAACACAAGAATAAAAATTACAGTTCAGTATAAAAGATTAAACGGTAATTTGAACATCATTTAGAGAAAGGCAACATAGTAGCAGCAGACCTGCAGGTTTCTGGGAGTTTATTCCAGATGTGAGGACCATAGAAACTGAAAGCTGCTTCCCCCTGTTTAGTTCTGACCCTAGGAACAGAAAGTAGACCTGTCCCAGATGACCTTAGAGGTCTGGGGGGTCATAGTGTACTAGCAGGTTAGAAATGTATTTTGGGCCTAAAACGTTTAGTGATTTATAAACGAGCAAAAGTACTTTGAAATCAATTCTTTGAGACACAGGACTTCAGAACTGGAGTGATGTGATCCAGTCTCTTGCTCTTAGTGAGGACTCGAGCAGCAGTGTTCTGAATCAGCTGAAACTGTCTGATTGATTTTTTTAGGGAGACCTGTAAAGACCCCGTTACAGTAGTCAAGTCAAGTTTTTCCAAGTCCTGTTGAAACATAAGTCCTTTAACCTTTGATATATTCTTAAGGTGATAATAGGCTGACTTTGTAATTGTCTTCATGTGGCTGTTAAAATTCATGACTACCCCAAGATTTCTGGTTTCGTCTGTTGTTTTTAACATTGTTGTTTGAAGCTGAGCGCAGACTTTTAATCGTTCCTCTTTTGCTCCAAAAACAACCACCTGAGTGGTACCTTTCTCTACATAATCAGACAGAATCCTGATTTCTCCAATATGGAGAGGGTGGCCCCTGTATGTATGCGGCCAAAACATCAGTGTGATAATCTCGGCTGGTTAAAGTTTTAATGAAAATATTGTTTCATACAAACTCTGTGCTTAAAGGGTATGTGATTCATTTTGAATGCGGCTTTATTTGGTGTCAATGGTGACAATGAAATTGAAAATCTGTAGCGAGCTATTTTTTGTTTTGTTTGTGGTAATGTCATACAACTTCCTCCTTATATTCATAGTAAAAAAGTTTTCTCAGACCCAAAGCAAACTGAACTGGCTAACCTACTCGGACCAAATGCGTCCTCTATGTATGTAGCCGTCTCCCTGCTGGAGTAATTGCATCCCTAAGCCAGACACCCACCCATCGGTGATTTGATACGTCCGTTTGATGCGTCTGTGGTGCCTGGAACACTTTACTGTGGGTAAAGCCAACCTATCCGTCATTGTACTAATAAAGGTCTTGTTCCTTCGGCTCGCTCCCAACGTTGGACATCACCAATTACATGAAACGACTCCATCTGTGGCTGACACCATCTTTGAACTTCTAACTGTATTAGTGAATGTTAGGTTTAAAAAAACAGGTTGGGGAAAGAAAAGTGTGTCACATGTTTTTAGAACATTGATATTATGCCGTTTAATGTGCAGATAAAAAAGTGGGCCCATTATGGAAGATGGTGTATGACAGACAAGGTGAACCTGACAGGAAACAGACGGATGCTTTGTTCAGCTCTTAAATAGGAACTTCTGCACACTTTCCCTGGGATTTAACAGTCTTGCACAAAGACGAAGTTGGAGTCTGAGTGGGTGAGCGCCTTACTGAGACAGCCCATCAATCAGCCCTTCGAACACCTTTCCCCCCCACTTCCTGTAAGTGCTCTGCGATCTACGGCGGCCGCAGCGAGTCCACGGGAAGCCACCGGGTGAGGATTCAGCAAACCTATTTTTTCCCTTTTAATTTGAGCAATTGCTGCTGGTATTGATTCGAACGAGAGCACAATGTAGTAACGGGAGAGGTGGGGAAAGGAGCCCCGGTGCCGTTAATGTAGCCCCGACTGAGGAATCAAACGCTCCCTCTTGTTTTAAGAGCTGTTCCACCCCGGCAGCACAAGGCAGTGGTGCCGAGCGGGTCGATAGTGCTGATTAAACGGCACATATCCTGGTCATCAATATTATACGCACTCTATTTGCAGGGCAGCAACGTTGAGGTTGGACTGATGGTGAAGTGGATAAATACAGCAGAGATATACAGTGAACAGTTTGGGTCAGCTGGCCTCAAAGGAAGCAGGATGAAAGCAAAGGATTTAAAGTCAAACCAAACGAAACTATTCCTCAAGTTAAATGCAAGAACTTAAATGATACAGTCTAAAAAAAAGGCTTAATTCCAGGAGAGGTTATTAATAACTGGGAAATGTTATACCTGTCAAAACAAACCTTACTTTATAAGAGCAGCTTGTAATTTTCTTAAATCTAAGAGATAATTTCTCAGAAGGATGTGCAACATTTAGACAGGTCCACACTACAACCTACAAATTAACAAAATGAAAAAGTTGCTCCTTTAATACAGTTTCATACCAAAAAAGAGATGCAAGATGCAGAGAAAAATTAAAAAACCTAAAGGAGGATTGTAATATATACATATACTATATATTATCATTCAGGTAATATTCACCAGAGGTGGATTAAATCTTGATGCTCCGAGTCACAGCTGATGTACACAACAAAAACAGTCGAATTCAAAGTCAAAACATGCAAATTGATCCTTGAAAGCACAAAGATAGTAATAGAGGACAATGAGGATATAAAACAGAAATGGGAGAAAGAAGGAAATATATAATATCAAAAGAAAGGTTGGAGGAATCCTTCATAGTAGGACATACAATGGTGAGTAGTGTTTCATGGCAATGGTTTGAATGGAAAACGAAAATGCAATTCTTTATTGTACCAAGTATCTCATCGAAATACAGTAAAATGTCAGACAAGTGTTGGAGGGGCTGTGGCCAGAAAGGAGACTACAAACATATATTCTGGGATTGTCCCAAAATTAAAGAATATTGGAATGATGAAAGGAAAAAGATTGAAACTATTTGTAAAGAAAAATTGAACCTAGATTTACAAACATTCCTGCTGAGCATTTTACCCAATACATTGTTAAATAGAAAAAAGAAAATCAAAGAAAATAATAATCTTTTGGCTTAAGCGACCGAGCACCGACCTTTGGTGCGAAAGAGTTAAGGAAGTGATAGGAATGGAAAAAAATAACAGCAAAATTACAGTTTAAAGATAAATTATTTCAAGAGACATGGGCACCTGTACTTATGGAGATAGAAAAACCGTAACTGCTCTGGAATTTTAACTGTAATAATTTTCATCTTTGGAATGGATAGGAATACAGAACGTGATGGATTGACATATTAAAATGTCCTCTCTAAATTTTTGGAAAAGTTTTTTTATGTATTTGTTTTGACTTGTGTAATTTGTTTTGTTTGTATTCATAAATCAACACCTTTGGGAAAGGAAAATGTATACAATTTATGAAACTCTGTAAAGAAATGGTTTATGCCTTTACCAAATAAAAAAGAAAGCACAAAGTCGAAATTTGGGTAAAGCTTTACAAGATCTAAGTCAAGACCGAGGTTCACATGCTGTAAATAGACGTTATCAATCAAGACACGCATGTCAAACAATGCAAGCTTCAAGTCAAGGCCTGTTTCAAGATGATCAGATCTCATGGAGACCCAAGTCAAGAGAGGCATGTCACCAGTCCATCATCAGCCAAGATATTCTGCAGCAAAGTCAAGTCCTAAGATAGCTTTTCAGTAAAGTTTGACAGCAGGACGTAAAACTCCAACTTCAATATTTTTATGACCAGGAAGAAAGTAATATGAACAAATCTATTTTACCTACAGAACAGAGTATTCAAAAAAATGTAACAATGTCAAGGTTTTGGTTGAGGACCTATATGCAGAGGCAGAGAGCTGAGGTGATTTATTGGGGTTTTAATTGGAGAGAAACAGTAAACAAAGGCAGGAATCAAAAAATCCAACTAATAATGTAAAGCTAACCAGAACTATGGGAGACATCTGGGGAAACCAAACATGAGGAGCCAGGGAGAGGCGAGGTAGGTAGACAGCAGCATGAGAAGACAGCAAAGACAAGGAACTAACAAAGAGTGACAGCAGAGGGAGAGTATAAATAGCTGACTGAGACAAAGGCAGGGCTAACGAGCAGATAAGGGGAGCAGGTGTGAGAGAGAGAGACAACGAGGAAGCCAAGGGAGAAGAACACACACAAGAAGGCAACAGAGGACAACAACAGAAAAAAAACCACCTGAGAACTAACATAACTCTAGAAACTACAAGAAAATAGGAATTAAACCAATAAAACTAGGGAAACATGGCCTCGCGGAGACCATCCTGATCCTCGAGCGAAGCTTTTCAAGCGATTTCACTTCTAAATCAGACTGGAGAATCTCCGTTGAAGAAGGTAATTTTGAAGCCGTTCACCAAACGAAGGCCCAATCAGCGCTGCTTTTGGGCTGGTTGAGTGTGCTGGCGCAACAGAAGCGGCGTACAGTTCAAGTCTAAAGAACATGGCGGCTTCAGCCGCTGAAACTAGCGTATAGCGTGGCTATCGAGCAAGTTTTATCAGAATTACAGAGTATTCCTTCACTGAAAGAAGAGCAAAACACTGCTCTGGAGGCTTTTCTCAGAGGAAAGATGTTTTTGCTCTTCTCCACTGGTTTCGGCAAGAGTAGTCACTGGCTTGTGGTTTGTGTTTCGTCAATTAGGCCGCCTGTTAATTAAGCACATATGCTTCGTTGTTGATCTGATTGGTTTATTTGGGCCCGCGTCTATCACCAACATAGGCCAATCAGCTAACCAGTATTTTCGCCCCTTCCCAAAATTACTTCAACGGATGGTGAGTCAGGTTATAGGAAACAGAACCAAGACTTCATGACAAACAATAGTTATTCATTTTATTTTCAGATTACAGAAAATGTTTTGGCAAATAATCTAAAGAAGGTTGATACCAAAACTTCACAAACAGAATAAGTTTTTTTTAAGGTATTAGGTATTAATCATAAATGTATATTTTTCCCAAAAACTTCAAAAGGCCAATTGTTTTTTGGCCTTTCTTGAGCTTTTTACTCAAATATTACAAATAAATTTACATTTAGCAGTTTATCTCTAAGCTCCAAAAACCTAAATAGGAGATGAGCAAACTCCAAACTTTTCAGGAATCCTTTAATATCAGCTGAGATGGATCCTCAGTTTTCCACAACAGTACGTAGTTAACAACCGACACTGATCTTAAACGGTTTGGCAGAAATATTTCACAAACTGAATTAATTTATAAGAGAGTTTATGATGTGTAGCAGCAAAATAAACAAAAATAATTTGCAAAAGGCTCGGCTGCACTTCAACTACCGACACAGACCCGTCGTCACGTACAAACACATACGAGTGTTGGACAGTCGATAGCACTACCGCATGATAATCGATTGCCATTTGTAACAGCAGGGTGGGCAGAAGGGTACGATCAGTGCAAATTATTGTCTCCGCATGCTGTCATGCTGTGCAGTCAGCCGGCCGGCATAGCAGAGCAAGATAAATGACAAAAGAGTCGCGGGAGCAAGATAGCAGTTAGTCATACCTGGTGGTACAGGGGAGCCGAGGAGGGGAGGGGGTGGCATCAATATGACAGGGGAGGGCCGAGGAGCAGGAGGAGAGGAGGAAGAAGAAGCTGGAGTGTATTGAAAGGCAGCAAATAAAGGACTTCTTGTCATTTTTTATAAACTCAATTTGGAGTGCCTGCGAATTGGCTGCTACACTGCAAAAAAGATCTAGAATTAAGAAAAATTTCTTAAATTTAGTGTATTTACCCTTAATTTAAGTGGGTAAATACGATGATTTGCAAATGAAATTAGTATCTTTACTCTTAAAAT
>JAGKQL010000067.1:7179563-7262781 GCA_018398635.1 Cyprinodon brontotheroides | reverse complement strand
ACAATTTACGCTTAAAATAAGAAAACACAATTGCATTGTCTTATTTCGAGTGCATATTATCTAATTATCTTATTTTAGGAGTAAAATTATTCATTCCATTGGCAAAATATCTCATTTACCTACTAAATTAAGGGTGAATACACTTAATTTAGGAAATTTTACTTATTTCTAGATAGTTTTTGCAGTGTACTCCTTCTGTGATTTACTTTCACAGTTATGGGATCAGTTATGGGATCAAGAAATCCCTTCACAGGCAGCAGAAAGTAAGCTACATAAAAAAAACATATATCTTATCTAAAGGAATAAAAAAAACATTAGAAAAATCAAAAGATTCTTCTGGAAATTGTCAATTCTAAGGCTTTTGGATCCTGATTCACAAGTGAGCACCATAATATTAAAATGTAGAAAATTTAGAGCAGTGGAAAACCTTCTCTGAACAGAAGAATGCAATCACAAGTCAAAATGAGTCCAGAATATTTACTTTTTTTCCCTTAAAAAATTCAATCTTGCTTTGAAAATACCAAAAAAGATTAAAATACATATATAAAAAAGCTTTATTTACAAGCGCAGTTTTCAAGACTCAAAATGTAGTCAATAAAAAAACAGGAAAACAAAGACACATCTAACTTTACATCTGGTATATAAGGTGTTTTTTTATGTTTAGAGTGTAAATGTTGCGAGTTTGGCTTTGTTCAAGTACTTCAATAATAACACGAGACACGCAATCAGAACCAGAATAAAGAAGAATAATTTCAGAGCAGCCCAGCGATGAAGACACCTCTCAAGAAGTCAGCAGTGTTACATCAAGCGCTCCCATTGATCCAAAAACGGGGAAATGGAATGCTCCCATTGATTGGAGATGCTCAGGGTCTTATTAAGCAACTGTGGCCGTCCCTAAAGCAAACGTTGGGGACAACTTACCTAACATCTGACTACACCACATTGATTTTTTTCCCCTTTTCCTTTCTATGGCGGGTCGTGTTTGCATGTCCCCCACGCTGCTCGCCGATAGCTCCGCAGCACCGGAGCAGCTGTAATTTGTGATAGCCGATCAGACGCTCCCTTTGGGTCGATACTGCATCTTGTGGAGGAAGCCGGGTAATACGAATAAACATTTCACCTTTGTCTAAACAATCGAGTCGTGTGCAGTCTCCGCAGCACCGCAGGGACGGCGGGTGATGTTGTTAGTGTGCAGGGCCCTTGTTTTAAACGCTCCTTGTATGGTAAAGATCACACATCAATGAAGAAGCCATTTTGCTTAGGTAACTCAGGTGAGGCTTTAATTGTTTCACTTGGGGTGCTAAAACCAAAGTTTCAGGAATATGTGAAGCTATCTTAAAGGATGCAAACTAAACACTTCTTGCAATATATTTTTTAGAAAGCTGAATTAATTTGGAAATACATACATTTAGGACTTGATTACTGACATTTTAGCAATGCCTGTGTTAGTATTCTAGTAAAGAGCACTAAGAATGGAATAAAATGTAATTGTTAAAAAACAGCAGAGTTCTCTTGCAACTGAAGTCTATGTTAGGTTTATTATTTATACATCATGTGCATTGTTAGTTTCGTTAGCCAGACCATCCTGATCTCGGCGAAGCTTTCAAGATTTCACTCGCTAATCAGTCTGGAGACTCTCCATTAAATTTGAAGTCGTTCACCAACCAAACGAACGCCCAATCAGCGCTGCGGCTTTGGTGCCGGTTAAGGCGTGATTTCAAACGCAGATGCGCCGACAGTCTGGCTTAGCTGAACATGGCGGCTTCAGCTGATGAAACTAGCGTTAGCGCGGCTAATATCGAAACAAGTATTATCGAATTACAGAGTATTTCTTCACTGAAAAGAAGAGCAAAACACTTGCTCTGGAGGGGCTTTTCTCAGAGTGAAAGTGATGTTTTGCTCTTCCTCCTACTGGTTTTGGCAAGAGGTGTAGCCTGGCTTGTGGTTGTGTTTTCGCCGTCGCTCTGTTAGTGCTCGAAAGACCAAAACACTTGTTTCCCCACTGAAAATGATCCACACATGCGTAAAGCTGCACAGCCCCACCCCCATGTTAGACAGTAGCATGTCAATGTATTGTAGCAGCCATTACAAAATGGCCGCTCTCAGTCAAACGCCAGCCTAATTACGGCAGCCCACTTCTCTGCAACTCCCAGCAGAATCCTCTCCAATTTCCAGCCATTGAGTGGACCCCTTCCTACTCCAGGGTGTGCATATTTTTTTTGCTCTCACTCCACCCTTTCAATGAATTACAGGGTCTGACCAGGAGATGCAGCTTCTCCATGACAGAAAGAATATTTTAGTACAACGAGTGATGTAGAGGAATTAGCTTGAGGACCAGCCAAGGTAACCTGACTCCGCCAGCATGGATTTGTCTCAAGCATATCCATCTGGAAACCTTCCGCTAAAGTAATTAATGGGAAGGTGCTTAAAAATACTGGTTAGCTGATTGCCTGTATGTTGGTGATAGACGGCCAAAATGAACCAATCAGATCAACGAAGCATATGACCTACTAACAGATCAGAGAACAATTAAAACACAACCACAAGCCAGGCAATGCCAATTGATAGATCAAACTCTTGCTCTAAAAACCAGTGCTCGGGAGAAGGGCAAAACATCTTTTCGGCCTTAGAAAAGCCTCCAGAGCAGTGTTTTGCTCTTCTTCACAGTGAAGAAATACTCTGTAATTCCGGAGCAAACTTGTTTCAATAGCCACGCTTAACGCTAAGTTTCATTGGCTTAAGCCGCGGTTCTTTAGACTGAACTGTCAGCGGTTCCTCGCGCTGGGCGTCCACACCTCAACCCTCGCTTCAAAAGCCAACGCGCTGATCGGACATTCGCTTTGGTGAACGCTCCAAATTTTCTTAAACGGAAAGTAGCCAGGACTGATCTGCGAAAGTGAAACTCTCGCGAGAAGCTAAGTAAGATCAGGATGGTCTCACGAGGCTACAGCCAAGGGCCCTTCAAAAGAAAGGGACATTTTGAATGGCTTCTACTGTAATGTAAATCGAATATTTAATGCACCTTTTCTTCTTAAACTGTTGACTTTGATTCACAGCTCTCTATATGCCTCTGCTAACCCTTCTCTAAGTCAAATGTCATAATATAAGATTGATCTAGTTTTGGTTCAGGTAAAGTATTGATTAATACCTCACAGACACTTCTTTAAAAAAAAAAAGGATTTAGAATGATTTCACTTGCTTTCTGTCTGCTTTTTTGACATTGCTGCCACCTGCCTGGATCAAAGCATCATCATACTACAAATTAGGTGTTGATGTAAATTTGCAACTTCCAGGACAGCTAACAGTGACCTTTCCTTAATGTAGAGATTGCATCAGCGTGGACTAGGTTAAGCCCAAGTTTATTTAAGTTTATTGCTATCACAACGTAACACCAAACATAAGCTACTGATAGCATATTGTCATACTTGATCGTATGAGATATATTTTGTGTAATTTTATGTGCATTTCAGGTGTTATTTTATAGAAAAGTTTTAAAATGTATTTCAACTTGGACTGTTGTGGAACCTGTATCAAAGTGGATCATTATGAAGTCTCTACACATAGGAGGCCATTTAAAATAACCCATCAAACGTGCCCTCTGGGATGATCAAAGGTCAGCCCAAAGGCTGTGTTTGATGTCCTGCTCACGGCCCGTTAAGGTCCGGTGGCCACAAGTGATTTGCAAAAATGAGGCAGACTTAAAGGGCAAAAGCGCACCACAAATACATTTAATCTCCGTTTTCACCAGAGCAAATGGCGAAGACGATGCATCGTCAATTAGCAGTGGGGAAGGACGCCGCTCCTTCTGCTGCCCCTATTTGCTGCTCGGTGGAAAGAAAATTAGGATTCTCAATAGCTGCTGGAAATAAAATAAAACCCACTGAAAATGATCTAGCCTGTTAAAAACATGCATGAAACGATGAAGAACTTGGCAGAAAGTTCTCTTCTTTAAAATGTCAAACATTGGATTTAAATATTCAAATAATCAGTCTGTCACTCTTAATGCAATTTAAAAATCTCTTAAATTTGAGGTAAAATATTCTGGATTATAAAGATTTTCTATGAAACAAACCCACTCCAACTGCTAACTCCTTACTTGTACCCTAATAAAGTTCTCCTGGACCACTTTGGCTTGTTTTCTGTCATCAGGGAAACTATTCTGTTTCGAAAAACAACCACAAGATCACAGCATTGGATCAACTTTCCTTTTAAAGGTGAGTTCTTCCTCTCAATCACTGCTGTTTATATCTAAAACAGAATCTATTGTGGCATATATGCAAAAACCAAAGTTCAAGGTGTAACTTTTGATTATTTAAATCCCCCATTTATGGTATTAAAGTAACTAAATTATACCATAAGTGTGCATTTATGAACTCCACTGCAGATCCTTTACAGCACCTGTGCCAGGCGGGGAGCAGATGCCGCCATATTGGTTTGCTGCACTTGAGCTGCTCTGATGTGGCGAAGGTACTGCGAGGACAAATAGTTAAACACACTGATTCATGTCCAGCCGAGCGAGCTGCAACACAGCTGTGCCGCTGCAGCTCCAGCTTATGGCTCCGTAATCATACTTCAATTATGAAGAGAAACAGATGAGGGGATGGAAATGGTGTTAAATTGGAAACGTCCTGTTCAGGAAGCAGGAATCGGGTTGAAGACGAATGCGTCTGGTTGAGTTTTAGAGGCTTGTTTGGATTTTATCTCGCTACTTGTTCAAGATTTAGGCTTTTAGGGTAAAAAAAATCCTGCAATAAGTCATTTATTAGTAGATAAGAACGATACAAGAACACCATACATTCATAAGGGAAGAGTTTGCAGTTTAATATATGTTCTGCACTCTTTTTCATGTTAGTTTTCATATCTTTAAACCAGTTTTACCCCGAGTACAATGCACATACCAGAACAATGGCGGCAAATGGGGCTGCCTATGTGCTTCAGACCTAAGGTGAATAGGAAGATCTAGACTCCTGATACAGTGCAGCAGGGCCACATAAATCAAGCCCTCCTACAGATTCCCATTCACGTATCGCTCCGTCTGGCTGCTCGCTACAAGCTGTAATTACACACCAGCTAGCTGCTGTACGGCACTGAGGAATGAGCTACAACATAATGCACAATAAAGCCTGTCATATAAAAAAGTGGTGTAAAATAACTGGATCAACACTGCGTTTTATGCTCTCTGCGTAAAACGACACTCGAATGTGTAAAGATGAGAAGTGAGAGGACGGCGGAGGACTACATGGAGAGCAGGGGATTACGGGCGCAGTTTGACCTATAAACATCCCGTCAAAAAAGGAAATGACTGTAAATCAATAAATAAAGAAGAGAAAACAGTTCATCGTGTCTCTGGATGTATGTTTAGTGTTTGACCTCCTGCAGGGTAAATATCCACCTCAGTTTTCTGCAGCCTTTAACAGGTGGCCTTTCAGGATCACCCTGGATATATAGATCCATGATTAGCTTCCCTTGTCCTGCAGAAGCATCGGCTGTAATGCACAAGATTCGGACCTAAGATTCAACCAAGACAGGTCAGTGACTTTTACAAGTTTTATTGAAAATAAACAGGGGAAGCGCTTAATGTGCAGGACACGCTGCCTCCCACTGAAACCCCTGACTGAGAAGGACCAGGGGACGGAGTGCCGGTTTAAGGCGGAGAAGCTAGTTAGGAGCCGAGGTCCAGCCGCAGGAAGCGTTTGATTGGGGACGGGCCAGGAGGCGGCCGACAGGGAGACGAGAGGTTCCATTGGGGCTTTCCAGGGACGAGATCCAGAAGGGTCTGGGTTCAGCAACAGACAGAGATCCAGCAGGAGCACAGACAGGGAGATCCAAGAGGAAAGGTCCAGGTCCGTAAACTGATAAAAACTGGGACCAAAGTCCAAAGGCAGATCCGATCAGGTTTCCAGGCAGGCAGACAGAGGCAGAACAGGGACAGGCAGACACGTTAACAGAAAGAAGATCAGGTCGGGCAACAGACAGGCAGACAGGCTTGGATTAGAACGGCTGGAAGGTTCTCACCTGTAGGTTTGAGACCATCTGGTACTGGAAGCTGATCTGAACTGGGTTTATAAGCAGGTGGAAACAGGTGAAACCAATTCAGGTTGATTGCAGGTGAGGTGGAGCTGAGCAGGAGGGCAAAGTGGACCGTTAGGCCAGATCCAGTGCCAAGATTATTACATCCCCGCAGCATGATGCTGCCACAGCCGTGTTTAACAGGCAGCATGGTGTGTTTAGAATAACAATGGATCAACAATGCACTTTATGTTCTCTGCGTTTTTGTTAAAATATCCTTTTTTTGTCATAGGAAGCAAACTAATACCTGAGTGAGTCTGAAATAAGTGCATCAACATCCTCTAAGCCTGGATGGATCCTGAACACGGGCTATGAGGCTCTCGCTAAGGACAAACAGAACCAGAATGTTGCTCCGAGGTCTGGCTTTGTCAGTTAAATAAGAGCAATGTTTGCTTTTATTTGAAAATTGAGATCTTGGGGTCCAGAGCAAGAGAGGAGAGGCACCGAGTCGATGTAGCTTAGAGTCCATGTCATCTTGTTCTGGTCCATTTGCGTTTCCAAAGCCCCTAGTCAAGGATTTTGGATCATTCCACGCTTCCTTCTGTGGACAAGCTTTATGGAGATTTTAACTTTTCACAGCAGGACTTGGTGATGGCCCACACAGACAAATTTACCAGAACCCTGGTCCAAGGAGGATAGATGATGGAGGCTGTTATCAAAGCATCCTAAGCTTCTACTGGACCTCAGTAGAACCACAGGCTGATCCCCTCCATGCCAGGCTGCATGTATTTAGTATTTCACTCAACAACAGAGTGCTAAATGGTTTGAAATGAGCATCGCTTTCAGGAGCCGGACATTTCTGTTTAAAATTAGCTTTTTGTGTTGATCTGATTAAATATTCTAATCAAAGCTGAGATTTTGAATCCTTCTAATGTCAACAAATGAAAGCTTAAAATGTTATACTTTATCACTTTCTGAAGTGAGGCACAAAATAAGCCTCTTTGTCATATTAGAATATGTTTGGGACGCAAAAATTCAGCTTTTTTTTACTTTGTTTAGTTACTAAGATGCTAAATGAAAACTACAGCTATCGCTACTGTTGCAGGAGATATTCTGAACTTCAGGAACTAAACTTTAGCTTTTATAGCAAAGGATTTCCATAAACCAAGCTTGGCCTTTCAGACTGTAGAGTTTGGTCAGTTCAACCTGTAATATAAAGCAGCATAATGAGGCAGGAAGACGGAGCTTTGGAGCCAGAGAGTGGAGAGTTTGTAGGGGTTTGACCCCGGCTATTTAGCCTACGAGCTGCAAGCAGCAGGAAGCTGGGTTAAAGTCGGAGCTCGACGGGGGGCTTGTGGGGGAACGGCACACTTAAACCTGACTGGGCACTTCCTGCTCTAGAAGCAACAGAGGCCACACATGGTAATGCTGAAACTCCTCCGGTGACACAGCTCCTAATGGAGCGGGGAAAGCCTGAGGAGAGTCAGGTCGAGGTGGGGAGGAGGGGGGATCAATCGGTATCGTGGGAAGCTTTTAAAGACTCCACTTTGGTTTGAGATTTAAAAATAGAGACGCTCCTGCCTCTCCCATAGCAGGGGAGGAGCGCACCGTAGGACGCCTCTGGACCGATGCACCAGGCAGCAGTCCCACAAGTATGACACGCTAAAAAATATCAAAACGCAGTGCTCTCTGAACCCCTACTGGGACTCTGTGAAAGCTCAGTCATTTACTTTAGTAATTAACTTCTCCAAAAGATCCATTTTATTTCAACTTCCCTCATCTGTTTCTACTTCACAGCAATTTCCCACATTTCTAAAAGTTTGTCTTTACACAGCTGTGGGAGTTTTCTTTTTTTTTTAAGGTTATTGAAAGGAAAACAAAAGCTAAAGTGGATTTAAAGATTAGCTGAGAACTTATCTGGATATTGTCCAAGGATCAAGTAGCTGAACGTCTACCGACCTAATAAACTGGACACACTTTGACAAATACTGTTATGGACCCGCTCTGATGCCCATGTAAACCACTGGTATGTAAATGCTTCTAATCACAAAGAGTTGGAAATCTAAACAAGCACGGAGTGACAGTGGGGAGGAAACACCTCTTTTAAACACTGAACTGTAATCAGCCTCCGATCTGGTCCTTCGATAGCTCATATTGTTCAGAGCGAGCCATTGCTGGTCTGCATGTGGACTGGATTCCAGTTTAGACTCGGCAAAGTGGTAAGGCAAGGCAAGGCAAGGCACATTTATTTGTATAGCACAATGCAGTACAAAGACAATGCAAAGTGCTTTACATGATTAAAATATAGGAAAATTAAAACAGAATCAAAGCAAATAGGGAAAAAAATAAAATAAATAAATAAATAAGATATAAGCAAAATTATATATATAACATTTATATTCATATAATTGGACGACACAGATACACAGATCAGACTTATCCTTCCAAATAATTTCCTTCCCGCAAATTACCCTAAAAACAACTTTGGAAATGAAAAATAAGGAGACCCCTCTTCATTTTCAGATTTCTAGCAGATAACTGGAAGTCTTGGATCAATTGGAAAGTTGCTGCTTCACTTTGTTTTACTCTGCGTTTGATGATCAGAGTTACTTTAATGCTTAGTAATGATTCCTCAGGGTTTGCATTAGGGCAGGGCAATACATTGGTTCCATTGATTAGTCATTTTTTAAATAATTTTATTTTTGGAAACTCTGGATTTTATTCTATAAATGCTCTCCTCTGGGATTTATACCTCAGAGTAACACAACTTCATCACCTTTTTTAGATATAAAACTTTCACTTTTTATGTTTATTTCATGTTAGGAAAGGGCCTAAACTGGGTTTCTTAAAAAGATTTGAGATGTGAGGTGTATACTTTACATTATTTTTTGAATTATTATTCATAGTCATGTAGGTCTGGAATAATCATCTTATGAATGAAAATATTTGTAGAGATGTGAATGTGTGTTTATATGCCCATAATGTAATTTATTTATTCAATTTAAGGACTTTGGGAGAAGTATGGAATCATAAGTTAAAGGTATAGTGGAGGATTTTCACAAATTTTTAACCCACCTATTAAAGCAAGTTTTTTTCTATTAAATACGTGCGAGAGCGTGCACGAGCCCATTTCTCCTCGTGCACGCTCTGTTTAAAAGTAGCTGTTTGCAACGTTCATATAAGCTTACTTTGCAAAAGAAGATTTGCAATTTTACCAGTAAGTCAAACTCACCACTGGTGAAAATCGGGATGAGCACGTAGGACGGATTTCCATAAACACATCACCAGAATAATTGACAATTAGGAGGACCAATTATTTTGATGATCCACCCAGAAAAAGATCCTCCTCTATACCTTTAAATAGGAATAGGGAAGAATTTGTGTTAAGAAGCCTAAAATGGTAAAAGTTTCCGTTCTCATTTTCGACCTTTCAGACATAAGCACTAAATTATACATACATCTAATCATGTATATAATGTAATTTGTAATTAATTAATAATGTTTGTTAGTGTTATATTTGTAATTTTACTGTCAAAAAATATAGTTCTTAACGCTCTATAACATGATTGTTTTACAGAATTTTACACAGACTGAATGGCGTTGCCCTTTTAATTAAGGTCACCTCCCTGAAGGGAAAACTGAAATAGTGATATGTATACCAAAAGCTAATTTTTAAAGGTATTGTTTGTAATTTGCCTTTTTTTTACTCTGAAACTAGAAGAAATGTAGATAAAATGTTTAATTCATTATGTCAACCAAGACTGAACAGAATATCTAGACATAAAATGTCTGTTTTTTTAGTTTTTTTTTTACCTCTTCTCCTGACTGATAACCTTCGTACAACAAGATCATGTTGGTTTTTCTAACCTGCTTGGAAAATCTACAGAATAAAGGATTTTGTGAAACTAAAGTCATGAAATAATATAAGTCTCTTTTTTTTTTTAAGCATATAAACCTGAGAAATGTTTGAAGTATGTCATATAGATTTATAGCAGATTTATGTACGTTTAAAGCAGCTTATCAGTGTTACAGACTGAAACAGTTTGGTGAGCAGAGAAAGGGTATTTCACAAAAACTTCCAGGAGAAGCGCTCAAATTAGAGCCACTTTGCTTCCTTTTTTTACGGCTCGATGAGTCGAGATCTTTTGACGAGAAGAAGGAGCTGTTGTCAGGCTGAACCTCCCGTCCCACGGCCCCTCCTTCTGCTCTAAATACACAAAGGGAATGTCGGGGGCTGTGAAGCGGCGAGCCGCTACCTGAATAAATGACAAAAAGCGTGTGAGGAATTCAGCCTTCCTTAGCCATGTGTGAACCGAGGTTGCTGGGGGGATCCTCTGGTATAACAATGGGTGAGATGTTCTGGGTTTAATGGTGTCAAACTGGTGCAGAGGTCTTGATTTCAGATGTAATTGGAGATTTTGGAGACCTGACGTCTGTAAATCTTCCACGTTTTCACAGAAAATGCCCCAGAATCCTCTTCTCTTCTTACTTCCTTCTCTGTTTGAGGCTGATTACAACTGCCAGGAGTGTTTTGCTACCAGAGGATTTGACAATAGTTGTTTCTCTTTCTCTGTTAAACAAAGGTACACTTGTTCAGCTGTCGGCTCCAGCCCACCGCCCTCCACTCGTTCAGGGGTTTTTGGCCTGCTCTGTTTCCATGGAATTGCTCTCCCCCGACAGAACGAGACCTAATGAAGATATTTGTTTCCACTCAGGTAGAGCTGGCTCGTGCCCGCCTCTGCCTGAGCTCTCAGAGACAGTTAGGCGACACCTGCTCGCAGCAGATTGCTCTGGCAGATTCCTGCCACTTCTCGTCGCCTCCGACACCGCCATCTGGACCGGGAGAGGTGTTGCGCAGGTCGCCTTGCGGGAACCTGCCAGCCAGGAGCAGATCAGGGGAAAAATAAAAGTGGAGCGTCGTTGTTGACATCTTTATGTCTGCCTGAACATCTGATCTTTGTTTCTGGGCAGAGATTTCAGCTTTTGGAATCACAGAGAGGGAAACGTGTACTGCTCTCATTCACATCCTTTTAACTTTACCAGTTTGAAATGTTTTAATTGGATTTTATGTTAGAGACCAACATAAATGATACCATTTATGAAAAAGAAAGAGTAAATAATGAATAAAAAGCAGAAGGTGCGAGATCTCTTTCCTTTTTTCTGATAGCAACTTGATAAACTTTATAACAATCAAAATTATTGAAAAACCTAAATAAGTATAGTAAAAAATGGTAGCATTCAAACTAGGACTGAAACAATTGATTGGATTAAAAAACTGATTCCTTAAAGGAATAGTACACGCCCAAAACATGATTAGCAATTTTCTACGCTGCTCAATGAAGCCCACGGAAACCGCGGGCAGACCAAAAACCAGATGCGCGATTCAGCTCCGGCAAAAGAACTCATGTTCTTCCTCAACACTTAATTGACCAATCACATTCACTTAATGCACTTGTGTAAAGTCGGACTAAATGCTGGAGAATTCATTACTGCAATCGTTGGAACAGCCGCTTCCCTATGACATCTGGTTTGGTCTGCCGCGGTTTCCGTAGACTCGTGAACGCGCTTTTCAGGAAATCCTATACACTACTGTTTATGCTCTAAAAACATTCTAAATGACTTCTGCTGATGAAGGTTCTCAGTCATCCAGGTCAAAGTCATTCCGAAAGTAATTATGGAGGAATATTGACACGTTTTTTGTGGACTTTTATGGACCTTTCTGTCTCGGGCACCTTAGACTCCATTATTTGAATGTCAGCAGACAGCAAGAAGCCTCCCAGATCTCCAGATGCATTTGAGGATATCAAAAAAGTACTCCAGAAAGTTGTTCAGCATGGGGGTGAGTAGAAAATGAAGGCTAATCATGTTTTGGGTGGTGTACTATTCCTTTAAGTAGAAAAGTTTCAATTTCACCTGCTTTACTTTTTAGCCAGCCGATGCCTGACATTCAAGAAATCTCCTAAAATGCTGGCTTAGGATTAGATGGGATAAGATGAGCTTTATTGATCTCACAGCGGAGAAATTCACTGGTCACATATTGGCATAGTAATTAAAGAAGGTGCAAACAAGGAGGAAAAAGGGTGCATTAAGAATAAACAATATATCTACAGTATATCAAGGTATATACAGTATATCCAAGATAAATAAGGGATTAAGGTGCACAATGTAAATGCTTTTTGCACAATGAAAACAAAAATAAAACAATAAAAAAAACATTAGCATTGCAAACATTCTATGTATTTTTTCAATTTTGGAGTATTAATAACGAGTCCTTAACTTATGTCCAATTACTTATGCATCATGCACAGCAGCGTAATTATGAAGCATCAGTTAAAGCTGCTCCCCTCAGGCGCATCGCTTGATCTTGATAAGTTATGCACAAGTTACTAAGTTTTGGATAAGCTAGATGCCATGACTTATGAGTAACTTACACCAAACGTATGTCAACAATCAGATAACTTACCTGTAACTTATGTCCCACATACTTCGGCATACTTCCGAAATTTTGACCATGCTCAAAATTTCTCAACATACTTGCCGTATGTTTACGTGTTTCAGCGCGCTTCAGCTTACTTCAGTTTGCTCATAACTTATTCAAAAGATCCCTATAACTTATCCAACATATCCCAGCATTTTTTGCCAGATTTTTTTAAAACCTTCAAACCCTAAAAACACATTTGCCATGATGGAACACGGTGGTGGCAGCGTTATTCTCTGGGGGCCCTCTATTCTAACCGGACAACCACAATATTTCATTATACTTGGAATTTTTCACGCTTTTGCTTCCTCTTTAAGGTATACTATGCAACCGTGTGTTGATTTTCCATGCAGGCTCCCCAGAGGGCGTAAAAGTAAAAGTGCACTCTGTCAGAAATATGCTCAGCTGTTCTCCTGGTTTCTCCGCTCACCAAGCCAGGCGCCGTTGTTTTGAGCTTAGCAAACAGGCGCTTAGTCGCAAATCGGGGAATCACCATGTCTACTGCGCGGTAGAGAGCCCTTTTTCTTGCCTTCTTGCCTGTCCGACATGGCTTTCGCTGTTTTCTCGCTGGTTCGGCACCGTGATAACTGCACAAAATATCGCCACTGCGCAGCAACCAGCATGTAGGCTTTCACTAGGGTGGCGTAGCAGTTCTCGCCAGTTCCCGAAGTACATCGACTCGCTGACATGCACCGTAGACTTCTAAACCTGTGGGTGTGGGCCAAGGGCTCCTGCAATTGCAAGTAGTGTTGTGTTGATGCTATTTTTTTTTGTGTCCCCGAGCACCGATAATTCGATATTCTGATGCCAGCAGTATCGGCCGACACTGTATACTTCATATTAATGTAAAAAATAATTGCTGAAGCATGTTTTTATTTGCTGCTGTGTTGCTGCCTAATCTTTGTGAAGGCAAGCACCCAATAAAATCTAATACAAAGTGAAACCAGTAGAACTTTTATTGCCTACCAGGAGAGTGGGTGACAGTAGTTGAATCAACTTATGGCTCTCAAAATGGTATTGGTGCCCTATTTGTTGTTGATACTCGCCGATACCACACTAATTGCAAGTATGGTATTTCCCCTACAGACCACCAGGGCACCAGAAAACCTTTGTTCGACCTGAAATGTGACTCATTTAAATCATCCAAAAACGTTATGGAATGACATTAATTAATCGGAAAAATGTTGCATAGTATGCCTTTACGTTGTTTAAAAATCTGTTACTAATTAGAATCTAAAAAGTTTGGCATGCATGTGTTCCAAACCCCCTGCTCTTTCAGAGCCCTAAAAAAAATTACAAAATTGACACGGTGACACATCCTTTAAGGGCCCCAGGAATTAGCTATGTTGCCTTATTATTCACACCTCCTATGTTTAGCTTCTCTGTTGCTGCTGAAGCCAGGCATTCCCAAATCATGATGCTGTCACCATCACTGCTAAGAGCCAGCGGGATTCTTAAGTTCAAAATGGCAGATATGGATATCATTTAGGGGTATCAGGGTGAAGATGCCTCTCTATTTGTAAAATAAAAACAAAAAAAAATTTGAAAACTACTTTTTTTCCCATGAAGGCTTCATTTGAAAGTAAAAAAAACAGCCCTGATCTGAGATATTCAGAGGATTCAACACGCATGTAGTATCAGGATCACCGCCTGATAGATTTTAACACTCATTAGTTTTTTTGTCTTGTTTCAAACCTTTTCTTTTCAATTCTTCGCCTTATTTGTCACTAAAACTAGAGATCTGCACAAGCCTGTATTGTGCAGTAATTTAATTTATTGTAATATTTGTTACTGATTGGCCCTTGGGGGGACATGTGGGGGTGGGGTCCTGTTGCCTTGTTTTACTGTTACAATCACTGAGTCAGAGAGGATGGAGAGCGTCACCTAAACGCCTCACATGCTGGAGCAAATCCTCGTCCACCCAACTCACCCCTGAGCAACGCAAACCAAAAGTGACCGACCGGATCGCTGGCGATTCACGACCACGACACGGCCGCGTCCGCCCATGATCCTAACACGCTTAATATTCATGTTTCAGACAGAGAAGGCAAATCCGGTTGATTTATTCGATCATCTCACTTATGTGCACTTCACTTCCCTTTCCAAAACGATTCAGGTTGCAGGGAAGCAGGAAACGGCTCGGGGCGAAAAACACCAAGAAGCATCAACACAAAGCTGAGTGCAAACACCATATGCATGGACTTACAGGGGAATCTTCAATGGAAATAAAGAATTTGTACATATATTAAGACATGCTAGGCTTTTTTTTCCTTATGACCTTAATTTTCTGATCAGAAAAAAAGAACAGTGACTATTTTATGTGATCTGAAAAATAATCACATAAAATATATGCATTCAACTTCATCAGGTCTCTGTTTTGAGTCAATTAAATTTCCAAAACAATAATTTCCGGGACTAAAAAGATGCTCTGATGAGGCCTGTTTGGCTGATTAAAAGTATATTTCAAGGAATTTAAAATAAGCCTACACCCATAAAATAAAAATCACTTTTTTTATGAGTCTATTACAATATTCTAAAATGTTTAAAATGTTGTATTGGCTTTGGATGGAAATCAAAACTGACAGAAATACAGACTTGAAAACATCCATGTTTGTGTGCAATTATACTACAAATTTTGTTTCAATTAATAACTATCTCTGATTATATTGTTATACAAAATCAACTTTAAGATTGCATTGATATTTCTAGACGGAATCTGGGTTTCCCTTCTGGAAAGAAACTGGTACAGAATGATAAAAGAAAGGTCTGACTGATGGATGGACGGACATTCATTAGAACATGACGGCTAAATGAGGCTAGTTGAAGAGGTACCATAGATCAGCGGTTCCTGTATAGTTGGGTCTTTGTTATAAACACCTGATTTACATGATTGCATGATCTCTTCAGCAGCCATCAAGTGCAGCAAAGGTATTTTAAAGACCTTATATCATGCAAAATCAACTTTTTTTTTTAGCTTTTAACTTTTTTCTATTGCAAAATCCTGCACAAAGAAGTATTTTGCTTGATTAACGAATCTCGGAGTAAACTTCATGAGCTCTGCTGTCTGAGCAGCAGCCCCTCCCTGACCTGATAGAAGACGCAGTAGCTAGAGATTTTCTATAGCCTCTTTCCCACTGAAAATAGTCTGTTAAACATGTTTTTCAAACACGGGTCAACCTGCTAACAACTGGCAAAAAACCCCACCATCACACTGTGTAAGCGCTGATGATGTCACCAGTGAGACAAACATTAGGAAAGTAAACAATGGAGAGCAAAATGTAACTGAGCCAGAGCGTAGTCAGTGGGCTTTATTGAATCTCTCTCACCAGAGCTGCTCCATGTTTACTGAATGTAAGCAGAGTTGTTTTGGCTTGTTGGATCAGAATTGACTGCCACTGTGTGTTGATGTCCATACGGTCGAACCGGCTATGATGTTTCCACAGCATGCCGATCAGAGCCGAAGCGATTTTAACGCGGGTTGCTATCAGAGTCATTTGACCCGGTTAGACATGCATCAGTGAGCTGTTCCCACTGCCACTAAAAGCTGATTGCTCCCGGGTTTAAATGGATTTTCTAGCCAGTGGGAAAGGGGTATAAGCAAGAAAAGCTTTCCTTCAGAAACAGGGGAGAATCTTTTCTATTTTTGCTTTGTCTGAGTTGGAAAAATCTTTTTTTTTTTCAACTGCACGTTTAGGCTTCCAAATTGGTTTGATATAGTTTGTCATGAAATGAAAGGTGTGCAGCAGCAAGAAAACATCTAAAAAACATGCTGGTCTGTGTTCATTAAGGACCACGGTTGGGAAAACGACTGCCATTGATGGGTGGATGGTTACAGCAAGGTAGATCTAGTCAAAATTCTTAGTTTGTCCCACAGTGGGGAAACTTGTTGTCTGCATTTTAACCAATTCCTTTGGGGAGCAGTGGGCTGTTGATGCGTGGTGCCTTAGGGAGCTAAATACTTTCAGTTGGGATTTTGCCTCGGAACCCTCAATTATAATTTTATTCCTCTCACCTGTTTCCTCTGGTTTATATTCAGTTCAGCCCAGAGGGCATTCAGTGCCAGATCATTACTTGTCTTTGTGTTAGTCTGTTTGTCTGAGTTTTTGCCTTGGTTCATGTCCTGGATCCTGGCAGCAAGAGTAAAGAGGGTTTTTTTTATTTTGGCTCCTGATCGCCCACTGCCTCCCTCCCCAAATGGTTCCCTGGGTTTTTGGCCTCTTATATGCGGAAGGTCTGCTTATCTCAGTAAGCCTGGCTACAGGAGTAGACCAGTTTAAAGTCCTGCATCAAGTTCTGGTTCCACGCCCCTGTCTGGCTACCCCCTTCCACTGAGCCTGCTCATCTGCACCTGATCCTGTCTGCCTGATCTAGATCCTGTTCCTGTCTTCCGTCCCAGTCAGATTGAACCTTCCTGGAGCCTGTGGATGCCTGGAAGTCTGGATCCTGCCACCTGTTTCTGTTCCTGCCTGATCTGGATCCTGTCCCTGTCTGTTCCTGTCTGGAGCCACAGCTCCGCTTTTTGTTTTGTTTGTTTATTTAATAAACGTTTTGAGCTTTCCTACTGACTGTCTCTCCTTAAATACTGGGTCCCTCTGTCCTCGGTTCATGACAAAGGGAATCTAACCGAATACTTGCAACCTTCGTAGAGCACAAGCGCACTACTATAACCCACTACACTCCCCCTAATTAAAATAGAAATAAATTTTGAGCATTTACACTCCAAAAAGCGAGTCAAGGTTGAATCAAATCTGTAGTTTGGTCCATCATTTCTGCAGGTAATAAAAAAAAATGTTGATCTTGGTGCACTTGTTTTATTAATTGAAGCTGTTTTCTTTAAATGAAATCAAACCAGTTTATTTATATAGCACTTTGCAAACATACCAGGAAGACCTCATTTAAAGAAAAAACATTAGACTACAAAGAGGATGAAACTGCTAAATGAAACTCCACCTCTACAAACATGCTTGTCTGTGAAAGATTAACAGGTTGACTTTAAACAGCTCCAAACAATTCAAAGCCAACGCAGAGGCCCAGAGTGCAGGCCTCCTGATGCCTGCCTTTCATCCACTGAGCTGCACAGCTGCTCACCTTATTGTCAGCACAGCTCTTCAACCCCCAACCTTGCCTTCAAGGTACGCTCTGAATGTGTGTGGGCTTTTGTTTGCTTCTGTGTAGTCTGTCTGTACGTGGCTGTAGGTATGTACAAGTGTTTCCCTGGGGTCAAGCCTCGGAGGCCAGGCTAGCTGGCTGCCTTCCTCCCCTAACAGTGCTTTCATGCATGCATCTCGGCCTCCTCGACCCCCACATGTACACACTGAAACAGGTAGCGAGGGCAGCATGTATTATTCATATGAGAACTTGAATTGGCAGAGTCGGTCTGGAATCGTACACGCAGATCTGGATGATGTGGGCAGGGTGGTGAATGTCGACTTTCATTTCCTTGAAGTTTTTGCTCGGGGAATCACGCTACAAACCCAAGCTTCAGTCGCTCTCATCAGTGTGAGTTTAAAATAAGTGCTTCATAGGGTGAACCCATCTATGCTCAGGGTACAGTATTACATATATATATATGCAAACGATACCATATGGTGCAAAATAGGATAAATTCTACCAGCAGAAGACGAAGCTTTCAATAATGGAATGTATAGTAGTGGTCTTTATGATATCCTCCTGCATAAAAATATACTTCTCGACTACACATCTACAGCCATCAAGGATCTTGTTATGCAATTCCTGCCTGATTGAATAGCTTTGATGCTAGATGTTAGCGTACCTAAGTCCTTCTCATGTGTTTGGAGTCTCCAAAACTCCAAAATTTGATCAAGTTTCAACAATCTAGTTGGTGTAAAGTTGAAAAATCGGGGATAGAGAAAAGACTTTAAGTCAAATACTGACATAAATTATTATTAACATCCGTCTAATGTATCCCAAATATGTTGTTGATTGTTTACAGGTTAATTATTGAGGCCACTATTGCTTTTTCTCCCTCTTATTACATGTTGATAAATGACAAAATGAGGAAAAAATGTCATTTTTTATTAGCCAAATCCAGCAAAACGTTAACATTAATTGTCAAATGTAGAGAACAGGAATGCATGCACTTTAATCTGAGCATGATCTTCCTACATGATATTTCTGTCCACAGAGCTCAGAAAACAGCAGGCAGTAAAATAGATCCACAGCTGTTCAGGTGTCCTTAGGTCGGAAAATCTCACTTTAAAATATTTAAACACACTTATTGTGAGCATGAATGTTTTTGTTTTCTGTTTATCTGTCCATGTAGAATTAGGAAAGCCCCACAGCATCATGCTGCCACCATTGTGCTTAAAAGTAGCAGTAGTGTTTATTGACATTTTTTTTTACCATTATCTGACCAGGCAACTCTTCTTAAAGAAGATATCTGGCCTGTGTTTTAGAGTAAAAAGGTCCCACAGCATCATGCTGCCACCATTGTGCTTAACAGTAGCAGTAGTGTTTATTGACATTATGACTACGTCAGTCTTTTTTTTACCATTATCTGACCAGGCAACTATTCTTAAAGAAGATATCTGGCCTGTGTTTTAGAGTAAAAAGGTCCCACAGCATCATGCTGCCACCATTGTGCTTAACAGTGGTAGTAGTGTTTATTGACATTATGATTAGATCAGTCTTTTTTACCATTATCTGACCAGGCAACTCTTCTTAAAGAAGATATCTGGTCTGTGTTTTGGAGTAAAAAGGCCCCACAGCATCATGCTGCCACCACTGTGCTTAAAAGTAGCAGTAGTGTTTATTGACATTATGACTACGTCAGTCTTTTTTTACCATTATCTGACCAGGCAACTCTTCTTAAAGAAGATATGTGGGCTGTGTTTTAGAGTAAAAAGGTCCCACAGCATCATGCTGCTACCATTGTGCTTAACAGTAGTAGTAGTGTTTATTGACATTATGATTAGATCAGTCTTTTTTACCATTATCTGACCAGGCAACTCTTCTTAAAGAAGATATCTGGTCTGTGTTTTGGAGTAAAAAGGCCCCACAGCATCATGCTGCCACCACTGTGCTTAAAAGTAGCAGTAGTGTTTATTGACATTATGACTACGTCAGTCTTTTTTACCATTATCTGACCAGGCAACTCTTCTCCAGAAGATATCTGGCCTGTGTTTTAGAGTAAAAAGGTCCCACAGCATCATGCTGCCACCACTGTGCTTAACAGTAGCAGTAGTGTTTATTGACATTATGATTAGATCAGTCTTTTTTACCATTGTCTGACCAGGCAACTCTTCTTAAAGAAGATAGCTGGTCTGTGTTTTGGAGTAAAAAGGCCCCCACAGCATCATGCTGCCACCATTATGCCAGCATGCTGCTACCACCACCATAGAGAAGGCTTTGGATGTTAATCCATCTTCTATTAGCTGCAAGAACCCTCTGTTCAAATCATATTTTACTGAAGAACAAAACCTCTAATCAAATGTTAGAGAAGGTGTAAATATGTTAGGGTTAAAACAATGGAATTAATTGTGATAAATCGAATACTGAAAAAAATTGTAAACTAATTAAGTAATCGATTAATCATTGATTGGAGTGTAGAGACTGTTAAACATGCCTGTAGCTGACAAAGTGACCCATTTAGAAAAGTAATTGTATGAAAATTGTAAAAAAAACCAAAACCCCAGAGTTTCACCTGGTTTAATTTCATAAAAAGTCTTTTTTAAAGAATCTTTGACTGATTATTAATTGATTAATAAATTATAATTAACAGATTAATCAATTTGCTAAATAATCTGTAGTTGCAGCCATAAAATATATAATTAAGTCACTGTGTGTAAGTTTAAGCATTTCCAAATATTGCTGTCTATGGGTTGCCAGATTGGTGTAACATCTTCTTTCCCCTGACCATTGTTGGTCAAAGGTCTAAAAGGAACAGAGGAGCAGAAGAGCATCGATTTTGCAGGCACAATTTTATGAAATACTGCTTTTTATCTACTCTTGCTTCAGGATCGCAATTAGTCTGACAATGGCGTATTAATCATTGCAAGTGTTTTACTCTGAGCTCCATCCCGTTAGCAGAAGCAGGCCGGAGATGAACAGAAACCCAGCAGTCGCATCGCCCACACAGAGTGTAATGGATGCCTGCATTAACACAAGCACTTCTTTTTTTTTTTTCCTTCTCCAGCACGGCTGCATGGCCCGAGGGAGCGGAGAGGAAGTTAGGCACCTTTTAGCCTTACACCTGGCACCAGATACACATAGGAAGACAAAGTTCAATTCCCTCTGCATATGTGGGTTTTTTATTTTCTATGTGTTGGAGGCTATGTGTGTGTGTGTGTATGTCTCAATGGGAAAAATGCAATATGAGGTGCGAAGAGGCAGCAAGAGAAACCACAGGAACAGACCTGCATAATGGAGCCCAGATCCCCCATTGGTTCCTTTTTAACACCTCGCAGTAGTCTGAGAGGAGAGTGAGACAGTAGGAGACAGACAGAGAGGAAGACAGCCAGACAGAAATCAAGAAAGAAACAACAACTTGTAATGAAGCAGACAGCAAGAAGACTGGATGTAACAACAACTCAAGACTTCTGTGAACGCTCCTTAGAAGTTGTTTGGAGAAAGTTGTCTGACACCAAATCTGCACAGACGAGGCCTTTGGAAACACCTTATCTTTGGCGGTGCTAGAACATTTTCCAAGCTAGAGGGAAGGGGGGGATCTTATCGATTCCAAGTCGGACATAACTATCCAAACTTCACACACCTACTTGGGAGGGATTTCGTTGGCTACCTTTTGTACCTTGTGAGGTTTTTGTCTCTCCTCTGCCCTCACCAGATGAGACACTACAAAGAAGCAGTCGTGCTTTGAAAGGAGAGAATTTCAAGCTTGCTTTGGGCAAACAGGAGGCTTTGAAGCATCCACTTCTCTATTAAAAGGAGACTAGGGCAGAAAGAGAGAGATAGAGAGAGAAAAATCAATGTTGACACAAAAAAGTGTGCTATCTATTGCTGAAATCCTCACGGATGGAAGATAGTAACTTCTAGAGGATATGGAGAACTTTGTGAACTTCCTATTTGTTGTGAGCAGAAGTAAACCGGCTCCATCACCACTTAAAATGGCATTTCCTAGAAATATTCTATATAACCACAAACAACTTCACAGGTTGGCGGTTCCAGGTGCTCAGAGATTCACTTCCATACAAGAAAGTCCCACATTTATATCTTCAGGTGAAACACAGAGTACATGATCAGACTAAATAATACTACTTCAGCCATAGTTTCAAGGTGTTGCTGTATTGTATGTCTCATTACCATGTCTTTTGGTTCAGTAGCACTATTAGGTTTTACATCTCTTTGCGGGTTTTTTCCTTTTTTACCTTCTTCCTGTTTTTCCTCTTCACCGGTATATTTACATTGGAGTGTCCATAAACTGTAAAACTCCTGCGCCAATTATTTATAATAAAGCAATTTTTATTCATGAAACAAGCAGTGGAGCAGTATGGCAATTGCCATACTGCTACATTTGAAAAATCTTTTGGGCTCTTTTTGGCATAAAAGGAAATTATTCTTATTGCCACATTGCCCAGACGGGACACTGTAAAAAGAAAAGAAAAAGAAATATTCTATTCAATGATTTTAGCTGTAATTCTTTTGTTCTTTTCTCTCTCTTAAAGGAATAGTACACCAAAACATGATTAGCCTTCATTTTTCTACTCACCCCATTGCTGAACAACACAACACTCTGGAGTACTTTTTTGATATCTCAAATGCATCTGGAAGTCTGGGAGGCTTCTTGCTGTCTGCTGACATTCAAATAATGGAGGTCTATGGTGCCGAAGACAGAAAGGTCCATAAAAGTCCACAAAAAGCGTGCCAGCCTCCCCTCCATACTGCTGGAGTCAATGTATTCCAAGTGTCCTGAGTGGGTGGCGTCCATAATTTGCAATATTTTGCAATATAATATATATATATATATATATATATATATATATATATATATATATATATTAGAGTTGAACGGTTCCACAAAATCCAGAGTTGATTCGATTCACGGTTTCATAGTCGCGGTTTTGAGTTCAGTTCGATACATGTTGGTTGTTACACCGAAATCCCATAAAAGTTTATAAATTAATGAAAAATCCCCCAAAAATAATGGATTAGCATTTATTTTAAATGATCCATGAGAGCACCTGGATCTCATTTCATTATGTTCTGCTGCTTTGAATTTAATCATCTAAGCGCATACTCTCTACCAACTCAAGGGACTCAGGAAGCCCGAGACAGACGGGGGAACCACAGTGGAGGCCTGTGGAAACGGCAAAGAGCAGCTGGTTTTGGGCCTGGGGAGCAAGCGCTGGCAGACGCCAGGGAGTTTCGGGGTTAAGCGTGACATGTTGGTCATGTTGCTGTTAGCATAAACAAAACATGTTGCACAATGCTTACACTGTTACTTTTGCATCACAGAAACTTTCAACTCGCCCGTCGTAAAAATTTGGTTACACTCTAAATGCAAAGAGTGGTCCCATACAGCGGAGCCTATAAGTGCTGCTGGCCCGTCTTCAACTCCTGTTCTTTCCCACTTTCGCCATTCAGGCGCAATTCTCCAAAACAACTGAGATTTTTTCTACTTCCCCACCGGTTTAACGCACTTCTTCTTGTTTACTACTGGTGGTTGTGGCTTTGAGTACATAGTACTGTACAACTGCCTCACTATGGGTGGCAGGCAACAGCCTATGAGAGAGGGCAGCGCGTGACCCAGCGGAAACGCCAGCTTACCTTGAACGAAGACAGGAACAGTCAGGGCCGAGCGGTTCCCGGACGGTTTTCTCATCATCGTTCCATCCCTAATATACGCACACATCATTCTTGCCATATCTATATATATAATATATATATATATAGTATATATGACATAAATTACCTTATATATCATTGAAGCATACAAACATTTTTAGAAAAATTATTTTGATCGATCTGACTGTAAGACCACATCATTCATATTCTGGGAAGGTAAGTAAGTAATGTACATTTTTATCACATGTTTATCTGTAAGCCAGAACCAAGTAGAATAAAGATTTTAAATAATTCACTATATGTAACTGATCTATGTGTTTTTTTTTTATGAGTGACAAATAAATTAAATGTTTTGTGATGTTTGTAATGCCCTAAGCTTCGACATTGTGTAGGCGAGCTACCTCCTGGACATCTGTCAAACGCTTTAAGGTCTGCAGTTTATCATGAGAAGCTTGGAGGCATGTCCCACAATCTCTGTATCACCCCCCCTCACTCTTTCTCACCTGTATATCTCACCCTAATCTAGTCAAATCCTCCTCACCCTAACAGCTTTAATCCATCTATCTCACCTACTTTCATCCCAATCTGCTCCTCCTTCCAGACCTAAACCTGCCAAACTGCCCCTATCCATGAATCTAGCCCACTAAAATCTGTCTTCCTTTTGGGCGTCCCAATTCCCCGATCCATCTCTCCCAATCTATTTATTTTACCTCAGTCTGTTTATCCATCTCCCCCCACGCTGCCAAATTCCCCTTATCCATTTATTTCTGCTCCAACAATGAGTCTCACGTCTATCGGTTCATCTCACACCTCATTCTTTCATCATTTGTACACATGACTAACAGAGGCGTATCCAGAATATTTTTATAAGGGTGGCCAGGCAATAACCAATGTACACTGAGGGGTGGCCGATAGTGGATAGATGCCAGGACCTCAGGGTCAATCTACACTGTTCCAACAGGAAACTTAACAAGCAAAACATCCACATTTATAAAATAAAGACAAACTTTACTTTCCCTGCAGCCTTTGCCCAGCAAATAGGCGCCGCTATATTTAAACATTTAGAATTACTCTGGATAAAAGGTATAGTGGATACAATTCTTTCAGCTTAGAGTTCTGGGTTGAACATCTTTTCCATTGTCATTACTTACCTACTTTTACTCAATTATTCAATCTGCAAAAAATTGATATTTACAAGTACTTATACCTAAATAAATTGATTATTTATAAATTTTTTATTAAAATAGTTATTTCTATCTATGATTCACTGAAGGCTCCTTGCAGAGACATCCTTTTATTTTTATAATTTTACCCCATTTTAACAC
This sequence comes from Cyprinodon brontotheroides, assembly GCA_018398635.1. Classification (NCBI taxonomy): domain Eukaryota; kingdom Metazoa; phylum Chordata; class Actinopteri; order Cyprinodontiformes; family Cyprinodontidae; genus Cyprinodon; species Cyprinodon brontotheroides. The sequence goes on along the minus strand of JAGKQL010000067.1, from coordinate 7,238,208 downwards.
AAAATGTAGTTATGAAAAGATCAGGAGTTCTGTACTTCTCATCTTTAATGTTAGTATATTGATGTGCATAATTAAAATGTTTTGAATATTTTACTTGAGAGTATTACAGCTGCCACCGTCCTGTATTAGAGGGAATAAAACATTGTTAGGGTGGCCCAATGATTCACTTAAAGGTGTGCTGCCTAGCCTAGCCTGGGTGCCACTGAACTTAGTCCCCACAACGCTTGGAGGTCGGGAAGTTCGGTCTGACATTGCTCAATAGTAACGCTGAGTATGCTAGCGCACAGTATCTGGCGGGCCAATCAAAATTGTCAGGGCGGGCTTTAAACGATGATGGACAGATGACCAACAGTAACGTGACAACCACGATCACCAAAGCGCCACATTGGTGACAATAAACGGCGTGTCGAAAGCTGCCGCCCGGGAGGTTGAGGTGAGTAGATTCTGCTAGTAGTTCTGTTCTAGAAGATATCGGGCGGCAAATTAATTTTAAAAAGAGGAACAGAGAAACGCTGATCAAGGCTCATCTCTTCTTATTCTAGGCGTGCAACTGCGGCGCCTTGATTTTTTGTTGACAAGCACGGCTTCATGCGTAACTTCTAACATCACGTCACGCACCCGCTTTATCTTAGTAGTTTGTAGGTCTATCATCACCTTTAAGGTGCAGAGAGCATTTTTTTTTTTGGATTCGGATTGACACAGCCCCATAATCACAGCTCTATGGATCAGCATCAGAGGACTCATATTCTGACTAGAATTGAGTAGGACTACGTCAGGCTAGCTAGTGCTGGCCACCATGCCGTTGCATCTAGCTCCGCCCCACTTGAAGACTAAGATACCTGTCCTGGTCTAACTGGGGCCGATAGCCGCTGCAGACCCATGGAGAGAGTTTCAGGTCTCTCTAGATAAGAACCATGGCTTTATCTTCTTCTTATGCTTCAAGGCTGCAAACTTTTAACGGCTCTGACTATTTCAAATAGTTAGATATGTACATGTTTAAATTTGTATGGTTCTGTCCTTAAAATGTTATACTTTGTTCGTTCTTGTGAAAGCTCCAAGACCAGCACATCTTATTCAGGGTTTGCTTTATGCATCAATACTATTTTAATATCAGGCTCTGGAAATGTTTTTGCAGATTTGTTTCCTAAATCTTCAGCTGAGGCTGATTTATTCCTGTAGGAGTGCCTCTTAAATATAAACCGCATCCACACGTTACCCCTGTAGCAGGAAATTATCAACCATGAATCAAAAAGATTTCTCCAAAATCTCTACATTTTTATCTATTTAGCTCTTTAGAGCAGGAGGTGTGGGAAGACAGGGGATGCGACCGCATCTTTAGACCAATTTTTAGCCTAATTAAAGTACCTTAAATCGTTAGCCATGTGAGACTCTGCCAAGCCTCGAGTTAGAGGATGCTCTCTGATAGTAAACGGACAAGGATTTATGACTCCAGTCTTCTCACATCAAAGCAGAAACTCAGGGGGAAGAAGGGGAAGAGAAAACAAAAACATTGCCCTAAACCTTTCCAAGTCCGGAACAACTCTGTTGTGGGTGTACCGAACCTCCAGGAGGAAGAAGCCCACCAAGAAGAAAGGAGATAGAGAGAAGAAGTGTTACTTCAGAGAACCACGGTGTCCTTTTTGCTTGGTGCAAATTAACTAACAGGTGGTAGCTAGGAGGTTTGGAAGTATGGATCTGAGGATGGGGGAGGCTGGCCAAGAGGTAGAGCCCAGACTGCAGCATCTCCAGCCCTGTGATCTGACTCCAAGCTGGCAGCACCGCTATCAACAACGGAGACTGCAGATGTTGCCGGGTTCCCCCCCTCATCTCCTCCACGGTGGCTTGGAGCTGTTCTAACCCCCGGTTACAGGATCCTGCATGCGTTTGTGTGTGTGCTGAGTGGGAGGTCCTGAGAGCAAATCCTGATCAAGGCCTCCGACTGTGTGACGAGCCATGTCAGGTCTCATTTCTGAGTACTGTCGGCTCCTTTCTTGCTTCTGCAGAGCCGTTTTTTGCTGGCATCTTTCACTTTCAACCTCTCTTTGTGTCCTTGTTTCAAACAAACCATTGCTCCTTTCTTGTGTTTAAGAGCTACTGCACCTAACTAGGTGGGCATAGACTGAATGAATCCCTCTCTGATGTATTCACAAAGAATAACGATGAGATCACAACAAAGTGGTTTGAGTATCATGTCACAAAAAGACCAAAAACAAAGGCAGAAATTCATACAGGTTTGAAAGAAATGACTTTCCAACTAAACATTTATGTCCACAGAAATCTAAAGAAGTAGTTTCTGGTTACATCTTAGAATAAGAGAATTAATATTGAATATCTCATTTACCTACTCAAATTAAGAGTAAATACACTTAATTTAAGAAATTTGGACTCCTTTCTAGATCGTTTTTTCCAGTGTAAATATATGAATAGACAGAAGAACTGGTTAAATTATGGTTGGAAACTTCCAGAATAAAAGCAAAAAAAACAATAAAGGGAAACAGGAATCTGATTGTGTCACATTTTTAAAAGCACCTAACACAGACTGCTGGGATCGATGAAAGTTTAATACACTCTCTAATTTAGCAAGTGAAGAAAACAAAACTTTTCAAATCAAAACCCCTTTTTGCTCCTAAATTATGAAAGCAAAAATATCTATGAGCAAACCAACACAAATACATACTGATTTTAATTTATTTATTTATTCACTATTTTGGTTATTCAACCACAGATTAAAAGATAAGATCAGGTTACTTTCTTTATAGAGATCCTGATATTTCAAGAAACATTGGGGAGGATTTGAAGGAACGCCGCTATCAAAGCGAGCTGAAGCTTCCTGATCACCTCAAGTAGAACCACCGACAGCAGACCATCCTTCAAAAAAAGTAAAAAAACAAAACAAAAAAGCACCGGACTTGTTTTCCAAGTTTAAAGACTTTTTGCTTCCCATCCAGGAAGCTTTTTCAATTCAAAAATGTCTGAAGTTAGCGTTGAGTTCCTAGTTTTATAGAGGAGCCCAACAAAGCCTTGTTTTGGCTTAGAAAACATGGAACCGAAAAACGGGTCCACCCCTTAGTAATGGGGTCGCTTGTTTGCCTGCAAAACTCCATACTGGCTGATCCCTTTTAAAGGAATAGTACACCCGTAAAACATGATTCAGGCCTTCATTTTTCTACTTCACCCCCATGCTGAACAACACTCTGGAGTACTTTCCTTTTTGATATCTCAAATTACATCTGAGATCTGGGAGGCTTCTTGCTGTCTGCTGACATTCAAATAATGGAGGTCTATGGCGCCCTCAGGCAGAAAGGTCCATAAAAGTCCACAAAAACGTGTCAATATTCCTCCCATACTGCTGGCTCCAAATGTATTCCAAGTGTCCCTGAGTGGAGTAGCGCCCAGAATTTACTCAAAGCGAAGTCATTTACACAGAATGTTTTTAGAGCATAAACCTTGGTAGTGTATAGGATTTCCTGAAAGCGCTTTGTAATGCGTTCACGACGCTTATGGAAACCGCTGACAGACCAAAACCAGATGAAAGTGCGATTTAGCGTGCTTGGCCGATAATGCAAAGTGCAGAAGAAGAAATGTGCTGTTTACCTGTGCAAAGAAAGAAACAACGAAAGAAAATGCTCTGAGGACTTCAGTGTTGGAGGAAGAGCATGAGTTCTTTTGCCGAGCTGAATGCGCACTTTCATCCGTTTGGTCTGCCGGCTTCGTAGGCGTGAGGTGTGCGCAGGCGCCAGCGCTTTCAGGAAATCCTATACACTACTGTTTATGCTCTAAAAACATTCTAAATGACTTCGCTTCGGAGTAAATTATGGACGCTACCCACTCAGGACACTTGGAATACATTGGAAGAGCAGTAAGTGGAGGAATATTGACACGCTTTTTTGTGGACTTTTATGGACTTTCTGTCTCGGGGCGCCATAGACCTCCATTATTTGAATGTCAGCAGACAGCAAGAAGCCTCCCAGATCTCACAGATGCATTTGAGATATCAAAAAGTACTCCAGAGTGTTGTTTAGCATGGGGTGAGTAGAAAATGAAGGCTAATCATGTTTTTCTTGGGTGTACTATTCCTTTAAGCATGGCAATGCCCCAACCCAGGACTGAGTTCAGGTACTCTGGTATCTGGAAAATAAGGCTCGAGGTTCTAGTTTGGTTTTTTGTTTTGTTTTTAACACTGGTTTAGAACGTAGATTTTAGAAAAATTAATTTGAGTTTTTTTGTTTACCTTAAGCCAAAATCAATCAGAACAGAAATTACTACAAGGATGAATCTATATAATAGAGTTTTTTGTTGTTGTTGTTGTTCTTTAAAACTATTTAATGCATATTTTTAAATATTCTAGTTACTTAAGATGTACCTTTACCTACTGGACATTTAATAGATTTATACAATACAAACGACCTGTGTTCTATTATAGTTATGTCTTCATTAGAAGTTAGTCATCTCCTCAATAGAATAATGTACACAAAGTTTAAAGTCTTACTTGTATTAGAATGTACGCTGACTTAATCCATAACAATCTACCTAACACACTGGAAAAAATTGAAAGATAGATACAAAGTTTTTTCCTAAATTAAGGGCATTTTTTCTTGGATTGAGGAGATAAAAGATACATTTTGCCAATGGAATGAGACAATTTTACACTTAAGATAAGAAAAACACAATTGCATTGTCTTATTTCAAGTGCATATTTATCTAATTTTTCTTATTTTAAGAGTGAAAATACTCATTCCATTGGCAAACTATCTGATTTACCTACTCAAATTAAGGATAAATACACAAAATTTAAGACATTTTTTACTTATTTCTAGATCGCTTTTCCAGTGTAAGGACATGCTGTAAAGAAAAACTAATAAATTGAAGGAAAAACAAACTCAGAACTAAATATTAATTAAAAGATTTCAGTTAAAGGTGCTTGACCTGTACAAATTTACATTTTTTTTTACATTGAAATAAATCTTAACGGAATAACTTTTATTGACTCACTGATATAGAGGTCTGGCTTCATTTCTTTGCATTTGTAGAGTCTGTGTGTGTCTGATGCATCTCTGACTCCCCCCTCCCCTCCTCGTCTCTCCTGTCTGTGTCTGCAAATGCTGAACAATTGGATGCACAGGTGGTCGGTCCACTTCTCCTCTTCCAAGTGTTAGATTTCATTACAAACAGTGTTGGAGGTGGGTCGAATCAGTGTCTGTGAGTCTGAGTGTGTGTTGCATGTGTGTGTGTGTGTGGTGGCGTTGTTGGGGGAGTCCTCTTGACATCTGTGGGCTTATTTGAATGGGCGGATGAGACACGAATCCCTGCCGAGTTCCTCCATGAAGAGGTGAGACTTCCCCAGGAGACCGACTGAGAAGAGATCATGAGATTCACCTAAAAGATTTTCCTCCACTGACGTTTTCTTTAAGCATTTTTTTATGTGGTTATGAATTAGAAAAATATTCCTCAGTCATCAGTAATGTGTAGATTTCTTGCAAGCATGAGCCTCAAAGTACTTGACTCATCTAAGTCATCTAACGGACCACATTAGGCGATTTAGTTTGACTTTTCATATACTCTCAAACATTTTAAATAAAAGTCTCTCTCCTTAATCCTAAAACTACTCAATACTCTCATAAAAAAAGATTTTGCGTCAACGATTTATGAGGTTAACATTGACTAGAACAGGTGTGGGCTTCCTTCTGTACGTTTATGTAACGCTAATCTTTGCTAACACTCATAGGATCACGAACTTTAGCCTTAAGATGAAGCTTTATTTGTTGCATTAAAGGTACACTATGCAACCGGTGTTGATTTTCCAGCGAGGCTCCCCCCAGTGGGTGAAAGTAAAAGTTCACTGTCGTAAATATGCTTAGCTGTTCTCCTGGTTTCTCCGTCAAGCCAGGCGCGGTTGTTTTGAGCTTAGCAGACAGGCTTAACGCGCAGCGAATCACCATGTCTACTGCGCTAAGTGACGATTTTGTTAGTTTTGTTTGAAAATTTAGCATGTTTTCATACATTATTTGTTATGCATAATGTGTCTAAATAACAAAGATTGTAGTTAGCTAAGTTCTCACCGTTAAGCAAGACGGACTCTCGCGATGCACGAGACTTCTGAGCCTGTATGTGCGGGCCGAGGGCTCCTGCAATTGCAAGTACGGTATTTCCCCTACAGACCACCAGGGCGGCCGAGAAAACCTTTGTTCGACCTGAAATGACTCATTTAATCATCCAAAACATTACGGAACACATTAATTAACTGAAAAATGTTGCATAGTATGCCTTTAAAGAAATCAAATGCAAAACCTGTGGGTCAGCCTAGTATATGTTATCCAAGCACAAGCTGCATAAATTTTTCCTTTCTTTGCCAGTGAAGTTAAAAATAGAGCCATCTAGTGGCACAAATGGTAAATTACAACTAAAGTTCCTCTCAACTCCCCTCTTGTGTGGCTGTTTATTTGGTTACTTGATATTTTAAGGATAAAGGGGTTTACTTGGTGCATTATTTCATAGATTCTCTTAATAGATACATAAAAATTTGCTTTGTTTAGCTAACAGAATAAAAAAAATATCTCAAAAATATCTCAAACTCCATAGAGCCAGCAGAATTTAGATGAGAGAACATTAGCTCCAAAGTGAGACAGTGAGGCATTTTGTTTCCTCTTGTTCTTTTCAGACAAAGGTAGGAGCTTCGGCCTGCTGCTACTCTTTGGCTCCGGCTGTAACTGTTCTTGGCAGTCTCGTGAGCCTCCTTCCTGTTACGTGCCATTTGAAAGCATTATGAAATCTGCCATCTTGACTGCTTGAACATCAAATAACAACAAGAGTGAATTGCTCCACCACAGCTGTCTCCTCCACATTTAGGTGGTTTTAAATATGCAGGCATAATGGCACATATCCGCCTTCAAATCAGATGTAGCTCTAATCCAAAGCAGGCAAAAAATGGGAGAGAAAATGCTTTGATTTGTTCTGCTTTCCACAAACATATTTGTAAAATAAATGATTTAGTCCAGTTTCCTCTAAACAGAGACTGGAAACACTCAGGTACAGCTACAGCTTTGCTTCTGTGGGTCTAAGAGGCAGCATGTAAGCTGGTGAATTAATGAGAAAATAACTCCGGCTTTTGTGATTTCCCACCTCATGTTAAGGGAGGATATATTTTTGTCAGTTGTTAATTACTGTCATATGGCTCAGCCACCTTTCTCCCTGAAAATGACAGGAGCACGCAGGGATGGTGGGTGGGAGGGCACGAAAATTAACTCGACTGGGAGTGTGATCTTGTCATGCACCTGACGTACAACCAAACATGTCTTACCCTGTTTTGGAGGAATCTCATTTATTTATGGTTCTTGCAGTACTTTGGATGTATTTAAACCCATGGGCTCCGGCTAACATAAGGAAATGTGTACCAGTGCTTCCTCATGTTGTACCTCATCACAATATACTATACAGAGTAAATAAACAGGTTCAATAATTTATCATGGTTCCAATGAATTCGATAAAGCAAAATTAGACGGATTCAAGCTGTATGCAGGCGAGTTCTGGACAATTTAACACATCGGGATTTATATAAATTAAATTCAGTTCCACACAGTCGCATCCAGCATTCTTTGCTAAGTTATATTCTAGCAGTTAGCAACTGTTTTCAAAGTAAATATGTTACTGTAGGACCTTATCCTCTTATTATTTATTTATTTAGTTATTTTCTTCTGGTATCTTTGACAAAATGGCCGCAAACTAATATAGAGTAGGATGGTGGAGGAGTTAGTGTTGTCCTCCTCACATATAGACAGGTTTTCTCCAGGTACTCCAGCTTTCTACTACAATCCAAAAGCATTGTTCTCCATAAGAAGTCCTTAAGTATGACTGTGTGCATTCATGATTCTTCTATGATGGACTTTGGACCCTACCTCTCCAATGGTGACTACTAAAGACAGAAAGGACGAGCAGGCGGAGAAAATAGATGGATGAATCTATTCTAATGTGCATTTTACTTCATTATTTACGGTATTTTAAACAATCATGGTTTTAAAATGTTAATTCGGAAGATATGAGGCTGTAGATATCCTAAAAGTTATGTTTCATATCAGAAGTCAGCACGCTACCCGCAATGGAAAGGTATTTGAAGAACCACATAAACTCTTAAACAGGCTAATCAGAATATAAATTGTTGACAACTCTAAAAAAGAAAATGTTCATGCTAAATATTAATTTAAATCTCATGTTATCCAGTTGTTGCTACCGAGAACAACTTTTTCATATTTACATCCTGCTTTGGAAAACATTTCCTATAAATCATGAATTCAACCTGGAGAGACTCATGACGACGGACGGATGGACGGACGGACAGATATTTTATTAATCCCTAAGAAGGGAGATTCACAAACAAAGATTATGGAGATTTATTAATGAATCTGACAGTTTTTAGCACTCGGAACACTGGCCATGAGCTTGGGTGACCATTGTGAGATGATGTCAATCTATTCTAATGTGCATTTTGCATCATTATTTACGGTATTTTAAACAATCATGGTTTTAAAATGTTAATTCTGATGATACGAGGCTGTAGATATCCTAAAAGTTATGTCTGATATCAGAAGTCAGTATCCTACCTGCAATAGAGAGGTATTTGAAGAACCACATAAACTCTTAAACTAACAGCTAGCAGGCTAATCAGATAGAGACCAGTTACAATACAAATTGTTGACAATATACAGTATACAGTAATACACACACCTGTGGATGGTTGCCCCTGATTACCTGAGAAAGTTTTTGCCAGTTTTAAAGTACTCTAGCCAAGCTTTCGAGTTTTGCTGAGTCAAACTGAGTTTTGTCAACCTGAGTCTTAATCCTGTTGTTTTTCTTTGCCTCTCGGCAGGAAGCTTCCTCTCATCCTGCAAACTTTGAAGGCTTCTGGACCCAGCTACTCCCCTGGGATGGATCGCCTGAGCTTCCAAACTGTGCTGGGGATTCAAACTGGAGGTTTGGATCTACTTTTCCGCAAAGGATTGTTTGAGCTTCACACCTGAGCAGGGGATTCATCTCCACAAGATCCGTTCAAGAATTACCGGAAGGAAACTCTAAAGGTGGCGAGTCAGCTCGCACTCCGTTCCTCAAGGGAACAACCCGCACCGACTGGATTCAAAGAAAGACACCTTTTCTGGAAACGTGAGGTCCTGTTGCATTTACCCCCTATGCTCTTCAAATCAAAGCTCAATTTTCCCACTGAGCACTGAACTAACCACAAGAAGTTCCCGCTTCTCTTTTCAGTCCCGGTTCACCGTTTGTTCCAGAGGAGCACTGTACCCATCCCTACCAGTTCTCAATAAACCTGTTAAACCTTCCCCTGGTCTCTCTGATTGGTTTCTCTGCACGTGGGTCAGATCTTTGAATAAAATCATGACAGAAGGACGGAATCACATACAAAGATTATGGAGATTTATTAATGAATCTGACAGTTTTTGGCACTCGGAACCTCAGCAAGACAGGCCAGAGGAGAAGAAGGAAGCCAGGGAGGGGAGCCCAGGAGCATGATGAAGGAGATAGAGATTGGAGACAGGTCAAAGCTCAGCTAAAGACCAGGAAATTCTGTGCATAGATCGCTTTGAGCAGAACCTTACAGGATGGTTGGCTGAAGAGGAATAAGGACTTGAAAGGGTTTGGCTGGAACAGAGGCCCGCAATGACATGAATGCAGGAAATGATGAGGTGAGTCTTACAGTGTGCAAGATTGCGCTAAATTTAATATCACCACGAACTTGAATTGTCTATATATTTAGGTTATCTCAGGCTAAAAACATGTCTAGATCCCTGACAGAGTTTGCCGGTATCAGCTTACCAAATGGTTTGTTTCTCTTCAAAAGATAATCATAGAAAATATCTCTCCCATCCTAAACAAAATAAATATGATCAAAACCATTTTGATTCAGTCAGTAAATGTAGCATCTGCACTATTTTGCAGAAAAATAAAAAAGCCATAAACACCAAGATAAAAATATGTCAAAGTCATAGAAAGATACAGCAGTAATCCCGGGTCCAATAAAGTAGCCCATATTGGTATATTACCTCTTATACCACTCCTTGTGCAATTGTATCTGTTTGTAACTCAAAATGGCTGTTAGGATTAAAGCCTTCAGTGGCACTCAATAGCCGGTGAACGTCCACTTCACACATATCGGCAGTGTAAAGGACAGAAAGTTGCTTGGCGCCTGGCTGGGGATTGTTTCCATTTCCTGGTTGACTGCTTCAGTAGTTGCCACTGACGAGGGAGGGGTCATTACTCCTCCCATCACATTCTGCCACCCTCAGACCGTGGTCTGGAAAGGCTAACCTTTTTTTCGCCCCTCCAAAACCAAATCAATAACACTTTGGCCACGAACTGGGAAACACTGTGTTGGCATTAATCACCTGCTCTTCCATGCTTGACTCTGCAGTTTCTTTCTTTACTCTGAGTGCTGTTGATGTTGTGAAGCTTTCGCCTTTGAGTCTCACTTTATCGTGAATAAATCCAGTGGATTTAGCAAGAAACCTGAACAAATAACATGATAAAAGCGCCAATACAAGATAACTGATTAGAAGCTACCTTTGTATGAGCACAGGCAGCTGGACAACTTCACATCCCTCATTTTGATTGTTCCTTTCTGTTTTTCCTCCTGAGATTTCATGCACACCAATCATTTCAATCATCTGAATAGTCATTTTAGGGTCTAACGATCCCCTCGTTTTAGAATCTTTTGAGAATCCACATCCTGACTCGATTCGAGTTAATTCACCCCACCGTTGGCTTGCTTCACACTCGTCAAGTGTTCCCTGTCCTTCCTGTGATTGCATTAGCAGGAGCCAGATATCAGCCTTGCAGTCCCATCCGCATTAATACTCCTCTCGAGGCTCTTGTGTAAGCACGTACAGGTGCAGCCATAGAGGCCCTCGCTAGCGTTGGCAGGAAACAGGTGTCTGGCTATTGATAGCGTCCTGATGAAGGGGGGGATATGAGGAGTTGGGGAGGGGGGCATGCTATGAAAATCAGGTGGGTTGTTGTGTGGTCCCTCCAGTACAGCAACTACTAATTGTTACCAACGCTTTAGAGTCTATTTTCGTGGCCGGATGCCAGACGGTTGCGGTAGACGAGAGGAGGTAGAGAAGAAAGAAAGTTGGTGTTTATAACAGGTTGTTGATTCCTGATGAAAAGTGACCCCAGGGATCCCTTTAACACCTGGCTAGTAGAGAAATGAAATTATTAATAGACTATAGATGTGTGCAGGAACAGTAGGTGTATGTTTTCATGCTTTCTGCACAGTTTCAATGTGCAAATATCAGTTTGGACCAAGTGTGACTTCCAGGAAAAGCAGCCTTTGTGTTTATTTGTGGTTTTAACTGAACCGTAAAACATGTAGGTAGACATCATGAAAACAAAAATGAAAAAAAAAAGGTGCAATTTGAACTAAAAAGAGTCTCTAATTTTAAAGAAATAATACTTAAGAAGAAGTGTATAATACATCTTTTGCATCAGCACAACCATCAACTCAGCATAAAAATGATGCAGTCAACAGTTGGGCAATCTTTGTAGTCCTGTCAGTGAGTCATCTCAATGCCATCCTGGCCCAATGTGGAAAAGTCATTAAGCTTAAACCTAATAACTGGCTGCGCCACCCTTGGCAACAACAGCTGCCATCAAGTGTTTAGGATAACTGCCAGTAAGCTTTTAACATCGCTGTGGAGGAATTCGGTATTTGGCAGAACTCTTTCAATTTAGCAACACTGGTTTGTTTACCAGTTTAACCTCCTGAGCCGCTCTCCTTGGGTTAAAGATCAGGTTTGGACCAGAACACTTAAAATCCTTCCTTTTTCCATATTTGAGCCAATGAGAGATTGAGTTGCACTTGCATTGACCTAGTGTTGCACATTATCTTCTCTCTTCAGTCCAAAGAATATCTTTCAAATAATTCAAAAGTGTAACAGGATTTTATGTTCTTTTTGTTCAGCTGTGGTTCTGGAATCTTAAAATAACCTTTCCCTTCCCTATATCTCTGTAGACGGGTACGTTCAGCTCTGCTGCATGAGACATTCTCACAGAGCAGTGCCTCTAGTGGCAGCTTAGTAGTTTTGCACTGAGAGAGAGAGGAAAGAAACTGGAAGCGACATGTAATCGATCCCTAAAACACCTTGATCTTCCAATTAGATCCGCTCAGTGGCTGCAGTGAGATGGTAACTGTGATAAGTGCAGGTTGGAATGAGGCGGGGAGGAGGTGAAACCTACACAGGTACGTCTGTCACGGGTAATTACCTTCTCAGCGCCCTCGCCTCTCCAAGCTGCCAGTCGTCTGTCTGTCAGAGAGATCGGCTTACCTCTTGTCTGCGAGTGTGTGTGTGTCTGTTCACGGGTGGGAACAAAGTGAATGTTTATGGAGGAGCATGCAGAGAATGTGCATCTCTGTCGGGATGAGAGAGTGTGTATGGAAACATGGAGATCATTTGTATAAGTGAGCACGTCTGTGGAGAAAACAAGAGAGCAGTGAGCGCGCGTACAGGTGTGTTGACACGAGCTGCAAATGAGAATATGCAAAGGAAAACTGTTTCTGTGTACATCTGTGTTGGGGATGAGAGGAGGAATGAAATATCTTCATCTGCTGGAGTTCAGACATTTTAAAACAGATAAACATTCTATTTCACTATAGGATTTTATTTAAGGGCATCAGAGTAACGGGGAGCTAAAAAGCAGCATCCTTTTCTTTCACACCTGTGTTTATAATTTCTATTTTTATTAAAACAAAATGTGTTTTAACATCTCTAACAAATGTTATTGTGTGAAAATATATCTTTAATCTAATCTGTAAACATTAGAAATAAAAAATGCAAAAAGCTTTAAAACGAACTAAAATGGTGGAATGAAAATATGGAAAATAAAAAATGCAAAATATCGAATTATTAGGATATAATTACTGAAAATTCTGCCTTTTTTTATGTGATATTTGAGAAAAACATAAAGAAATCTTCAAAAACATGACTGTCCCAAATTAGAGAAAAAACGGAGGTTTGTTGGTGGATTTTGTTACGACTGTTGATGTTTAGTCATCACATCTCTTCTCACAGCTCCACATTTCAAAAGATTTTATTTTTTATCGGGTTCATTTCCTTAAGAAGAACTGAAATACACGAATTATCAGTACTATTCCTGCAGGAAGGAGAGACAGTTGAACCCCAGACTCAAACATACTGTCTCCCACTGGATCTCCTCTGCAGAGCATTTTATTAACAGGACATGACGCATGGTTACAAAACAGAGTTTTGTTCTGACAGAACAATTGATCAGTTCATGAAGACAGAATGCTCCATCAGAATGACATGGCAGGATGATCTCCTGACTGAATCATGAGACAGGAGTGGAGCATCCCCTCCAACAAAGGTTTCATAAGCACACATTAATTTTATAATCATCATTGAATAAACCTAACATTTTTAACAAAACATTTATTAAACAATGATTGAACAATGAACAGTAAAAAAACTCAGGTCATCAGCACATCATTATAATAGCAGCTTGTTATATTTTAGCTCTCCTGAGTCAGAAATGGTGCACAACTCACTATTACAACCCCACAGTTCTAAAAAAAAAAACCTTCAAATCCTCAGTGGCTCTGGGTTTTTGTCCCTTTGAGTTAGGTAGATTGCCATTTTGGCTTCAGAGATTAAAATAATTTAAAATTCTGGATTTGAAAGCATTTTAAAAGAAGATAAGGAGGTTTCAAAGTTTTCTTTAAACTTAAATATTCTTAAAGACTTAATTAAAGGCTTAGTTTAACGTAAAATATTTGAAATATAAATGGATCTATTACTATTTTCTGACAGTCCTGTGTTGGAGTTAAATCTAAAATTTACCCATTCGATATGTCGTATTCAGCAATGTTGTTTGCTTGGTAACAATTTTTTATCTTTTTATTTTTAAATTAGGTAGAGAAAACACTCTCTACAACACGCATATGAACATGTTCGGTTTCCTCTTGAACAATTTGTTTTATGATCTGTTATATTTTGTAGAGCTGACTGGTCCAAACAGGTAGAAATCTGGCAAAAAGCTTTTCAATTGTACTGAATTAAAAGTGACTGGCAGTGTTGGATTTTTTTCAATCAAATATCATCATAACTCATGTAGCTTCGTACCCACTAAAAGATATGGGTGTAAATAATAATCGTTTTGTATCGATGCATCGATCCAAAAGCCGGCGATCCGATGCATCGACACGTCCGCAAGATATTCGATTCATGTTTGTTTGTTTTTCTCCTCCGGTCTATTTTTATCCATTTGCTCCTGGGCGTAATTCTCCTCCCGTGCTGCGGTGGCGCTAAACATATTTTGCCCTCCTACCTGCGCTTCCTGGTTATACTCTTACAGCAGTGTGTTGCAGTGAGCTTGACACAGACATTTTTATTTATGCTCAGTATTGAAGCGTGGTCTGCACTACACGCTGTGGGTCTAGATACGGCCGAGGCGACGAGGAAGTGGGGGTGAGTTTAGTCCAACGACGGAGGGACATGAGGGCCAAAAAGAGGCGGAGATCCAGGTGGAAAAAGGGTCCCAGCGTCCTCGCGCACCTCACTCTTCAAACTTCACGAAGTTGTTTTCCCGCAATTTTGGTCATAAAACAAAACAAGCCGGCCCCTGTCTGGTGCACTGTCTGCGGTCAGCTACAATCTGGGAGAGGAGCAGCGGAGCGTCTCTCAAGGGGGCGGGACGTCTGGAGCCGAGGTATTGCATTGCACTCATTGCACTGATTTTCTGCAGTATTTTTGCAGTATTTTTTGATGCAACTTTTTCTACTTCTGTTATTTGCTGTTGTTTCTAAAAAAAATGCATAACGATATTACAGCTTTCATTGATTTATTTCAAACTTGAAACTTTGCTTAGCCTGTAAGGTGTAAAAAATAATAATAATATTAAAAAAATTCAACCGATTAATCGATTAATCAAACTGAATGGAATCGTGGTGTATTCTTGATTATCGAAAATAATCGAATCGTTAGGTCAGGAAATCGATACTGAATCGAAACGCCATGATGGATTTGATTTACACCCCTACTAAAAGAGTCTAAATTTCCATTTGGAAATAAATTCAGTATGAATCTTGGGAAAATACATCAATGTATAAGAATTTGCAGTATTTGCACCTACTTTCTGTTGAAAGATTCCTAGCAGTAGAGTGTTTCAGTGGCTTTTTATGGATCAAAATAAACAGTTAAATGTGTTAAATTAGCAGGCTAAAGAATTTGTTTTGAAGTTATTGCATTGCTAAGACAAAAGACATCCAGATAACACCTTTACTGCTTTTGCAGAGTTTTTCATCGTGACAGTTTGAACTCCAGGTCAAATCAAGTACTGACTTAGAGAAGCTGTCCAGCACCCTCCTTTCTCTGAACAGTTCCTAATCCTTCCTGAATCCGCTCTATCGTCTTGACCAGAAGGTTGTGTGGGGTTAGATATAATGTGAAGCCCAACATAATGGACTTGAGAAGTTGAATTTGCACCATTAAGTCATTAAATGTGGTATAAGTTTCCTCTGTGGAACATTTTCTATGATAACACCCTTACACATTCTAACAAACATGTTCCATATTCCATGTTTACTCTTTAGACCTTTTGACAGGAACAGAAACTTTGGCAGAAAGACTGCATGTTTCTGTAGGTGTGGATGGTGAGGAGAGAGACACCAGTGGTGTGAGAAGGACTGTAAGCGTGAAAATGCTCTGAGTGAGACAGCTTGTACCTGTAGAGAGAAAAAAAAAAAAAAAAAGCTAGATCTGTGTGCGCCTGTTTGCTGCCACCTCCTCTTAGGTTTCCACTTACCTTTATCCGATAGCACAAAGAGCTCATTGAAAAGTGAAACAGTAGCCGTCCGACGGGAGGGATTGTTGTGCAAACAGGCGAGCACAAAGGAGGTTGTGTTAAGAGGCGAGAACAGGTAATAGAGCAGACATAATGGGAGCTAAGTACCTGTAATCCTCGGAGATATCACTCCAGACAAGAGGGGGACCGTGGGTCTTTCCCTCGGGGTGGTGTAATTGGTCCCTCGCCAGGTTAGAGGGAGTGCGCACCGGTTGAGGGCGGGGTATCAGGTGTGAGAGGGGTGTCAGCTGCTCTGAGTGCCTTCTATTGATCCAGGAAATAAACTGTGTCCTTGGGTAGTAGAAAACAGATAAAAAAAGCAAAAGTAATGTCTGATTTACAGGTGTGCACCAAAAGAAATAAGGTAACATCTAATTTAATCTGCGATATATTTGGCTTTGTGGCTTTCAAAACAATTTGTCCAAGTGCTGCAGCGTCATGAGTTGGAGTTACATGATTAAATTAAAGCTAAATGAAAAGATGTGTGCGACGCTTCCACATGCATGCCCTGCACATGTGCCTGTTCGTCCCATTTCTTCTGGATATCAGCTAATTGTGCATTTCACTTCTGCTCAAGTGACTCTTTCAAAGTAAAACAGATATGGAGTGTGGAAAGCGCCGAGAGCGACGTTGAGAAGAGAAGGACGAGCAGACAGACATTGGAGGGGGGAGAAAAAATAAAAAATAAGAAGCAGCAGAAGAGATAAGAAACAGGAAAGACAGCTGCTCTTTTCCCTCTCATTTCATCCAGTTATTGGTTAACTCGGTGGAAAGAAAGTAAATGTTCAAGGGATTTCAGGTCAGCCTCTGCCTCCCTGAAGGTAGATGTGCGCTCCACTTCAGGTCTAATTCAACTCTTGTGTAGTATTGATCGCGGCGGCGTCCACAAGGGAGCCCGCTGGTCTTTCTTCAGACCAAGGTAGACAACGGTGAAAGAAAAATGTGCTGTAAAACGCTTCCTTTCCTCATGCTCTCCCCTGCTGACATCAAGTCTTCTTTACTTTTTTCTTCCTCGACCCACTCCTGAGTGCATTTGTTTATTTTTTTTGCTCCTTCAGGTTCTGCTGCAGAGTGATTGAACACCTTTGGAGCGCTGCCGGAGGGACCGCCGTTGGCTCGTCACTTACTGTAAATTGAACGGGAGGACAGGTTCTGTGTTTTCTGCTTAGATGTGCAGGTATACGGGAAATTGTTGGGGTGTTTTACTTTCGGCGTGATGAGCTGATTCAGCTGGACTCAGCTTGCTGGGGGGGAGGGCAGGGGGCGGTGGACGGACAGCTGCAGAAGGGTGATGGTGGGGTGGACCAGGGGGTGGTGATGGGGAGGAAGTTGTGGAAGAAGTAGTACCTCAGATGAGAAAAATATGGATTCCTGTCGGCAAGACAAATTGATCTCCAGTGTGTGGGAGGAGCAGAGACGCTTGTGAAGGGAAATCTGCTGAGAGAGGCCTGAAAACAGGAGGAAGAACAGGACGGAGCTGGACTTTGCACTCCAAGTGTGTGTATCAAGGAGCAGCAGCTGAACCAGGACTCTCCAAACTAACAAATCATTAGATATTATAGATGCATGAACCTTGATCCTTAAAACTTAGCAGTGATACGGTCATTGGATGGGCTGTAATTTTTATGATTGTTAAATATATGATGCTCACAGGTAATGCAGTCGGGTTGCTAATGTTTGCTATATATATGGTTTTTGAGGCAAAACTTAGACATTCAAAGGTAATAATTAAGTAGAATATATTGAATAGTTCAAATACGTGTTGAACTAGTGGATGGTTAAAGGAATAGTACACCCAAAACATGATTAGCCTTCATTTTCTACTCACCCTCATGCTGAACAACACTCTGGAGTACTTTTTTGATATCTCAAATGCATCTGGAGATCTGTGAGGCTTCTTGCTGTCTGCTGACATTCAAATAATGGAGGTCTATGGCTCCCGAGACAGATGTCAACATTCATTGCTCGAGATATCCTGAGTGGGTACTCCAGAATGTTCATTAGAATGTTTTTAGAGCAGCAAGCGCTATGGCGCATGCGGCAGTTCCGCGAGTACGGAAACGCGGCGAACCAAACCAGATGAAAGATGGCTAGCTCGGCAAGAACTCATGTTTCCTCAACACTGAAGTCTGTACTATTCCTTTAAGCTGCTTAGTGGGTTAAAGGGGAATAAAATGGATAAGATGCTACCAGGAGTACTGTGTTGGCTGTAGTTTTTTAACAGACTTTATGAACTGCTTTCTGTCTCAGTTCTCATAGACACCTCCATTAACTGTCAGAAGATGTGGTCCCAGCATGAGGTGAGTAGAAAATGAAGGCTAATCATGTTTTGGGTGTACTATTCCTTTAAAAGCTGCTTGGTGGGTTAAAGGGGAATAAAATGGATAATGGTATAAACTAAATTCAAATGAAACATGTCCAAGAATATATAACAAGCCATGCAACATATGGTATCGTAAAACTGCAGCACAGATCTGAGAGGACAGTTGGTCTACAGGTTGGTGGACAGAAGAGTGTTTGGTTACTATTTCAGAGAATACAGCTGGGTTTTTTTTTTGCAGTTACTGGATTGCATGCAACCTGGCAGTAGCCAGGTTGATCTGTTTAGAACCGAGTTGAGTGCTACTTTATCCATCTGGGATGGCTGCTGTTGAGTCTGTCGTTGAAAATCAGGGATGTTTAGTACAATACATCGAGTTGATTGGTGCAATCCTGCCTTCCATAATATGCTTTCAGCCAATCGTTGACACCATCATTGTCACCCAGCTTCATAGCAGAGATACCCGGCTTAACAGCTTCAGCGACTTGGTCATCCATGAGAGTCACTAATTGAGACACGATGATCACAATTGGATTCGTCCGCAGCTTCTTAAATGTTTTTGCAACTAGCAGAGTAAGCTGGGAAATCTAACTTTTTCCAAATCCTGGCAGAAGAAAAGAACAGACATCTTTCCCATATACAAAGTTCTTCTCTTTGCTCCTTTTTTAAATGAAAAATTGTCGCGATTTTAGCTAGAATTGAGTCAATATCGGTATTGACTTGTAGGTCCTCCAGGGTAGCCACGTTTGTAATGCCCTTTTGACTGTAATCGTTCCTTCAGTCCCGCACCGAAAAAGACTGCTGGCATGTCATTGGTCCGACTCGCTGCGCTGACTGACGGATTAGCGGGAGTCTTTAAAGGTGTATTTGTTTTGAGACTGAAAACAGAGGGTGCCCTTTATCATTATTCAATGGATCATCAATATTGATGTTTCGGTCTACTAAAAATACTTTAAAATTTCAATATCGGGTCATCAACACTTTAGTTCACCTTACCATAGATATAAATTCACCTTACATTAATATAAATTAATAAACTGTAAGATCACCATATGATTCCATATTGACAAGTTACCCCTTAAACTTTGACACTTTTAGTTAAGAGAAAGATTCGGACTGTGTATTTTAGGGTATTTCGGCATTTACTTGATCCACTTTTGTTTACTGAATCAATGAATTTGTAATTGAGCTCATGCATTATTGGAGAAGACTGCAGGCCTGCATTTAACCTGATTACTTTCCCCAGGCTCAGTCCAGTCTGGCTTTATCTCTAACCCACCTTTATGTAAAATAGGCCATTTTTGGTTGGTTATTTTAGTTTTGGGTCTCTTATTCATGTTTAGAGTAAATATCTCTCAGGTTAACCCTTTAAAAAAAAAAAATCTAAATTCTCCTCCCTAAAAATCTAAAGCTATTATAGGATTAGGAGATTACAAGGCCTTAAAATTAACTTCTATATGCACATGCATTTTGTAGCTTTTGCACAAATAAAGAAGGTGTTTAATTTCAGCTTATTCTTGGATATTTACCTAGTGAATAAAAGCCGCTGTGTAAAGTCGATAAAAATGTAAGACTCCCAACACCTGTTTCAACCCCCACCTTCTGCATTCAGCGAACCAAAAAGACAGACCCACACGTCTGTGTAAACAGGAAAGGAGTTATGTGAACAGAAATGCTAAATGTCCCCCAGGGAAACGAGGAGCAGTTCATCTTTTTGATTCCCCTGATGATCAGTATTTCAACTGATAGGTTAATGCACATAATAGGTTGTCTATAGTGTTTTTAACAAAATCTAGCATTTGCTTCAAACACACAGGACACTAAAAACTCCTTATACTGATGATCAAGCAGACATCCGGCGTATTGCTTCCTTGAAGCATCAAAAGCTTCATCCATAAATCATGCGGCAGCAAAGGTAGGTGTCACACAAAGAAATCCATGGAAGCCTTAACAGGTTATCGCTTCTTTCTCTAACCCATAAATCAAACGCAGAGAATGTAGGAGGACACATTTCAGGAGTTTCACAAATGCACAAACACCTCTGTTACTCAGGAGCCGTCTGAAGATTTCAAATGTTCGCCGTCTGTAAAGGCAGCCGCAGAGGTTTGAGCTCCGAGCTCCAGCCGTGTGACACCGTTATCGCTGCGGCGCCACAGATTGACACCTGTCACGCCGCATTCCAGCCACCCGGCCCCGCCACGAGTAACAGTGACGGACAGGTCGGCGCACCAAACCTGAGGAAGCACCCGTGGCTTCCCCAGTCTCCATGATGGAGGTAAAAATAAAAGAGGAGCTGCTTCACTCGTTTCATGTCAATGTCAACTCAATCTAAGGTTATTGTTTATAGATTTATCTCTAAATCATTGCATCATATTTATAAGCTTTAAAATATGTACAATTACTCAATCAGGTGAAAAGGAAACACAATTATTAAAGTTTCTTTCAATAATTGTCAACATTGTTAAGCATATGTGCAAGTTTAGCAATGTTTAATTGGGTTCAAACATGAAAGTATAGAGAAATATTTCTACTAGCTTCATTTTAAAATGGCAAAGACAACAGAAGAACGGGGAGAAGTGAGCTGATTTCAAATGAATAGGTAGGCAAAACTTGCCCATTTCTATAGTTGAATACATCTGTGTCAAATGTGACAAACAAGGACAGAAAATCACTGAAATATATCTCGGCTTTATGCACAATAAGGAGTATGATGTGGAAGCACACATACCTTGAAGTTAGTTGTTTAAAGACTGGAAAAAGGCAACAAATCCCCATGAGAACCATTAGATGCTACACAGACAGCAATATCCTAACACCGTCATGCTTCTTTATTTTTTTTTATATTTCAGTGATGTGCAAAGATATGCATAAAAAGAGAGAATCCAGCTGCAAACAAAAAGGAAGGCCTTATATCTGAAATTTCAAAATATTACAACCTGGCTTTGCCACTGTCAGTACTCTATGCAATGTGTTTGTGTTTTTGTCTCCCTTCCTCCACCAGGAGGCACCTGGTTCAGTCTGCCTCCTCCCACACACCACACTGATGGTTTCCTAGATTAGCAGTGTTCTTAATGCTGGCTGCCCACTGCTCCAGCAGCCAGAGTGTTTGCCAGTTTGGGGGTACTCTAGCCAACTGAGTTCTTGTCAACCCTGAGTTTTAACATTGTTTTTGTCTTTGCCTCTCGGCAGGGAAGTCATCCTGCAAACTGGGATTTTTCGGACCTTCTCTCCTGGAAGGATCAACTAAGCTACAAACTGAGCTGGGGTTCAAACAGGAGGTTTGGGATCCACTTTCCCCAAGAGATGCGTTTGAGCTTCACACTGAGAAAGGGATTCATCTCCACTACGACCGTTCAAGTACCGCCCGAGGGAAATCTGAGAGTGGCATCAGTTTCTCCGTTCACCTACAAACAACCGCTATTCTGTTTAAACCTGTTCCCTCCACCGAATCAGACAAACACTGGAACTACAGCATACAGACAGGAGTCAAGGATTCAACAACTTCTCTGGAAACATGAGTCTGCAACCAAATCCTCCTCTTCAAGTTCACGAGTCAAATTTCCAACTGAGCCTGAACTAACCACTGTGTCTTCCCCTCACTTTTCAGTTCCGGTTGAGCTGTGTTTAGAGCAACACTTCTCTCTGTATTATCTCTTCAATAAAACCCGTCAAACCTTTCCCCTGGTCTCCTTGTTTGGTCTTCTGCATTTTGGATCTGAACTTTAGTAAAATCACGACAGACACTAATGCCCGGTCAGTCTGTCCTAAACGCCGTCCAGCAAGTGAACACACAATGGTGGTGAATATGTCTGATGGTTTATCAGCTTAATCTGAATGTGATTTCAAATGTGCCGATCGGATCTTTCCAAACATCGAAAGGTTGGAACTTTCACATCCTTAGCTTCGTCATGACAAATATGGGCAATTCTATCTTAATATTCTGCTGATTTAAAAAAATCATTTTCATTTGCAATATATCCATAAAATAACAAATAGGTGAAAAAACTGAACCTGAATATAACTCTGTAAACAACATGGTAGTGGCGGATGTAAACACCTGAGATATAGCAATATTTCAGTGGGCGGCATCCCCCTCCAACTACTTCAGCTCTTCTTTTGTACCTTTCATCCAAATCCAACCAATAATTCCTAATAATACCGTCTCCGAGGTCTGCTACCATCAAGGGTGCATCCGAACATCCGTCCTAACCCCTCCGTCACTCTATAGAGCGGAGACTATATAGTGGACTTCATAGTAAACTAACGGTTCGGACAGATAATCACTACTTTTTCACTCCCCGTTGGTAAAGTGACTCCGGCCTCCTGCACGATGCCTGAGCCTTCTTTGTTCATTCTCTCTCAGTTTAGGTGCAACTTTTGGGTCCATATTTGTGCTTTTATTAGATTCTCCCTCTAAGTGAATCTTTTGTTTTTATAAGACCAGCCATGTTTCATGATGTTTTATTCTAACTGTTATTTTCCTCTTTCTTTTATTTTTACATTTACTTGTAGCACTTTAAATTATGTATGTGAAATGCACTATAAATAATTAGTATTATCTTTTTTTTTCAATAACCACCAGCATTTTTACCTCCAGGTACATGCTTTTAGAACCACATCTAGACTACCAGTAGAGCAGGTGGCACCTGAGCAGGGTGATGATCCAAAATCAATAGAATGATTCACTAGACACAAACAGAACCCAATCCAGTGGTAATATCTGTAAACAGGCCTTAATCCCAGAGAATCCCAGAGAAAATTCCACTTTTGTCAGATCTAACTGAGAAAGACAATCAGTTCACTACAGTCAACTAACTAAAAAATGATTAGGTATTGATATGTCTAAATGGTGCTAAAGGTTTGAAAATATGTTGTAAAAAATGTGGCTTCCTGTCTGACAGCCATGGAGCCAGAATTTGTTGCCAATTTTTGCCATGTTGAGCTTTGTTTTCTCAACAACTTTAATTAAAAACTGCCAGATATTTAGGATTTTCAAATATCCCTCCTTTAAGGCGTCTTTCAATGTTTGTGTTTCTGTTCCAAGCGTCGGGGTCGGAGAAGTGGAATAAGCATCCTCATTGAGGAGGACAAGAGCAATGATCGATGCCGATGGCGTAATCAGGCCTTTATTTGAAGGGGGTCGCTGATTCTCAGTCCATCAAGGTTAAGAGTGCGGCACTTGTCACGGCGTGATTTATTATTGCCAGGAGCAGACGAACAACGCCGCACGCCTCCGAGAGGTAGGAGGGGGGTTAGGGATTGAGTCAATGAGTCTCCGCCGTTTGGATTAATAAGCCCAGACGTTATGTGTGAGGCACATTTTGGAAATTAGCCTTGAAAAATTAGCATGCCACCATCAATCGGCATCAAATGATTCAAGGGGCGGGGTCTGGCCTTATTTAAATGGTATTCATCATCACAGGCATGCAGCCTAAAGAGCACCACACAGTCATCTCAGTATCTCTTTGTTGTTGGCCGTTCAACTGTGGAAGTGATTGAGTTTCCTCCCGATCCGTCAGTTCTTCGCTTTGACATGAGAATGAAAGTTTAAACTCCTGTTTTGTTTGGAGATTTGACAAATATTAAAAATGAAACATACACAACTTCCTGATAGTGCTGTAGCTTCATCATTTTCTTTGTGAATGGGGAATAAAGTGCTGCGGCGAAAGAGACGTCGCCGTGACGGATGCCTATTTACAAACAGAAGTGCGGCGGGACACTCTCGCCTGTCCGCCAGAACTCTGTGGTATGAGAGACGAATGGAGCGGAAACTGCATTTTTCATCCTGTTCCCCTCCGCTTGCACGGCCCTTACACACCCCACACAACAGGGAACACATGTAATGCATCACTCCGTGATTTCTGACAGCGAGGTGGAGGTAATAACTTTAGGAAGGCTGCTCCGCCTGGCTCGACGCTCTTATGTTGGCCATCGATCTGTTGGGCTGGGAGACAACTCATTTCAGTGTCGTGACTCGCCATGATGGACCGGCGAGCCTCGAACCCCCTCGACCGCTTCCTGCCTCGGCGTTTCCAGCGAGCCGCTGTCAAGGCGACAGCGTGTCGGACGCTTGGTGAGTCTATTGATCTGCCACGGGTGGATGGGCAGAGAGGGAGCGGGGACATTCTCCTCAGGCACTTTCTCTATTTGTGTGGATCTTGTCATGCAGCCACACAGATCTGTCATCACATCTGAGATTTACTGAGCGGACGATACTTTTTTGGGCCCGTTGAACATTTTGATTACAGTGGGTTTTTTTAAGGGAAATATTAGCAGTATTTCTCAGTAGAATTCATTCCTAAAGTGAGAAATCTACTTAACTTGAATTAACTTCTTCAAGATAAACATGATGTACATCAACTATTTGGCAGAAAATATTTCTCCTTTATGGATAAAGACAACTGAACTAATAAAAAGCATCTAAAGTTTTGAATCAGGTCATCATAGCAGTTATTTCTTTTGCTATTCTGAAAGTTGTGGATGTTTCTCTGGATGTTTCTCTCATCTAATAAATGGGTCTTGAATAGGGCTTTCCTGGAAGCAGAGGAAATAAATCAGACATTTATATCTGGTGCGTTAGAGTGGAGCTGTTTCCCAAACCTGCAGCAGGACGACCATCAAACACCAGGACAGTTCTCCATTTCCCAGACTTCTAGAACGACCTTTACTATCATTACCACATATATCCAATTAAGAATAATAATAATAAAAAAAATGTTTCAGTAATTTGGTTCAAAAAATAATCTTAAAGTTTTTTACACTTTATTTATTTTATTTCATTATTTGGTTTTATTAATTTTACAACATCAGTACAATATTCATGCCTTGAAGATTTTTATTTTTTAATCAAATATTATGTAATCTCTCTTTTCAGAGATGGGGAAGTAACAAAGTACAAATACTTCCTTACTGTACTCCAAGTAGATTTTTCTGATATTTTTTACTTTTACTTTACTTATTTTTATGGCGGAGCTTTTTTTACTTCTCTCTTACATTTTTACACAACCCAATTATCTTTACTTTCTACTCCTTACATTTTTAAAATTTTCTCGTTACTTTAGTTTTTGAATCATTTCAATGGAGTTACCGTTATTATTTTCCGTCATCAATACCAAATTCAATCTAATTGGATGAGGAATCTACGTTGCATTTGGCCTTCCACTACAAGATGAATCGACAGATTCTCTTGACATTATTCATTAGCTGACAAATCATTTTCAGCTTAATTGGCCGGTGGCGTTAGCATAGGCAGCATGGTGCGGGTTCTGAGATGATTGAAAATGAACACAAGCGGAGATCTAGTCCTATTGGCGGACATCCATTTAAAATGTAGGCAACGGCATGAAAAAAAGTGGTTTCTACTTTTACTTTTATACTTTAAGTACATTTACAAGCCTGTACTTTGTTACTTTTACTTGAGTAAAGAAGTTTAATCAGTACTTCCACTTTACCAGAGTATTTTTTAACACAAGTTGTCTGTACTTTTACTCAAGTATGGAAAGTGAGTACCTTTTGCCATCTCTGATTACCACATATATCCAATTACAGAATAAAAAAATGTATTTATTTTTTTTTCAGTAATTTGTTTCAAAATATTAATCTTAAAGTTTTTTACACCCGGATTTATTTTATTTCAGTACTTGATTTTATTAATTTTACAAAGATCAGTACAATATTCATGCCTTGAAGATTTTTTATTTTTTTTATCAAATATTATGTAATCGCTCTTTTCACTGCAATCATAGGGAACACTGTTGATTTGACAGACATCCCGCAGACTCCATCTTCACCTATAGGGTAAGACGCAAACAGTCAGGATGAAGACTGTTGTTCAGAGTTCTGCATCCAAACGTATTTATAGAAAGTAGAGTGGAAAGAAACAATCCACTCTACAAATATGCTCACACCTCAGGTATAAGATAACGGTTGTGAAGAAAGGTCCATTCAAGAGTTTGAGTGCTGTTGAAGACCAACAGCTCTCAAGGCAAGGCAAAACAAATTTATTTGTATAGCACAATTCAGTACAAAGACAATGCAAAAGTGTTTTACATGATTAAAATACAGGAAGATAAATAAAATATAATAAAAAAATGCAGAAACAAAAAAGACAAACAGTTGGACTAAAAAATATATGTTTTAGTTGAACTGTTTAACTAAAACAGTGAAGGCAATCCTAAACAAATGTGTTTTTAGTCTTGATTTAAAGGAACTCAGGCTTTCCGCACTTTTACAGTTTTCTCTGAAGTTTGTTCCAGATAAGTGGAGCATAGGAACTAAATGTTGCTTCTCCATGTTTAGTTCTGGTTCTAGGTCTGCAGAGCAGGCTGGAGCCAGAAGACCTGAGTGGTCTGGAGGGTTGATACACTGATAGCAAGTCAGACGTATCCAGGACACGAGCTACAACTGTCATGTTTTGTATTAAAGACAGAAAAATTGCTAAAATGTTTGGTTCTATTTAAAATATAAATTAACTATGCATTTAAATTCAGAACACCCCAATCACTTCTCTTAGAATAGGTAGTTCAGATATATATATTCAGCTTTTATTGTCTTTACACTGTCACAAGTAGAGAGCAATGAAATGAACTCTCCGTGTTTAGCCCATCCCATTGGGAAGCAGTGGGCTGCCATTTGTGGTGCCAGGGAGCACTGTGGGGTTAAGGGTCCTTGCGTGGCAGTCTGTGGGAGTGGGGCTCGAACTCAGAACTTCTGGATTCCACGCACAATTCCCTAACCACTAGGCAGCCACTCCCCGTGACTATATACCATAAGATATCAGGTCCAAGACGACAATCAAGACATTTGTTCCCCAGTCAACCTTCCACATTTTA
The DNA here is from genome assembly GCA_018398635.1 of Cyprinodon brontotheroides. NCBI lineage: Eukaryota > Metazoa > Chordata > Actinopteri > Cyprinodontiformes > Cyprinodontidae > Cyprinodon > Cyprinodon brontotheroides. The sequence goes on along the minus strand of JAGKQL010000067.1, from coordinate 7,211,199 downwards.
AGAAACCTTCTGTTCAGGAGGGATACATTTCTCTTCCAGGGATTTCTTGACCTGCTGCAGGATGTTCTCCAAGTAGGATCTTCTTAGATAGCATTCACTTTGAGACATCTTGATTCTTCTGACCATCACTCAAAGGAGAAACTGCTCTGACGGAGAGGGAGAAGTCCATCTTTCTCTCTGATTGAGAACCAGCAGGGAGGTAGAGACATTTTGCCAACATTTTGCCAATGAAACAAGACAATTTACACTTAAAATAAGAAAACACAATTGCATTGACTTAGTTCAAGTGCATATTCTCTAATGATCCTTATTTTAAGAGTAAAAATACTCATTCCATTGGCAAACTATCTCATTTACCTACTTAGAATAAGGATAAATACACTTAATTTAAGAAGTTTTTATTTATTTCTAGATCGTTTTTTGCAGTGGCATCACTTTTGGCTGTAAATCAGACTGGAGATCATGTTTTTTTTGCTAATAACAGAATCCCAGCATCCATTAGAACCTCTCCATGAACTTCACCATCGGATAACCAAAAAAAGGCCTGTTAGGATCCAAAAAGTTGGACTTTATGGAGAAAACTAATGTTTAGAGTAATGTTTGACCAAAGAAAATATAAAAGTGATTTTATTTGGGATTAAAAAATAAAGATTGAACCTCTGGTAAAGGTCTCTTTCCACAACAGGAGCATTAGCGTCCCGACTGTCGGTTTGTTGTGTTTGGTGTTGCGGCCCCGAGGCGGTTCAGGTCATCCCGATTTCAGCGCAAGTGTTGAACCCAACACCTGACCCCGAGGCTCTACCACGGAGAGCCAAACCCAACGTGACACACGGCTCCAAACGGGCATAAAACACTCGCCCTGAGTTCTGCTGCATTTAAAAAAGAAAACACCCTCAGCTACATATTCATGGTGTCAGACGGAGAGCACGTGTAAGGTAAAACAAAGGCTACTGATTTCCTGCTCATTATGATGAATGAGCGCGAGTGCGAGGCGCTGAATGCAATTATGTTTTCCTGAATGCTTGTGAACGCAAGGCTCAAGTCAGGAGGAGTAATGCAAATTGTGCTGTCACTTCGTCTCTTGCAGGACGGTTGGATGAATGTGTGTGAGGTGAGAGAACGGGGAAGGTGGGGGGGGCGAGGAGGGCGGGGAATCAGGCCGGATCTCCTCAGACACGTTCATCGGTAGAACCTCGGGGCAAAGCTGAGCCTCAACCTGAACTTAAGAGTTCATTTTGTTTCTCTCCGTCTGGAGCTAAAGAAATAGCCTCAGGATACTACAAGTGTTTTTTTTTTTCTTCCTTTTTGCTTGTCTGTTCATTTAATGTTTCAGGAAAATCTCTGAAATTACAGACAGGAAAAGGTAAATCACAGGCGAGGAGGCTTTATTTTTCCAACGTCTTTTTTTTGTTTATGCCGTGCAGCTTTAGGGTGGAAGTGTGCTAATAAATCAGACTAGACAAAGGATGAAAACCTTCAAAATAAGCTCATATATACCCGAGCACTGCAGGCATTTCCCTCAACGGGTTAGTAATCCACGTCTCAATAAAATAATCACAACATTTTCCTGCCAGAGCGGTAAAGCCAGAGGTTGAAGAGGGCTTTGAATGCAAATCGTTTAAAACCTCCATTACAGGTAAAAAATGATTTTACTGTTACTTCCTGGCTTTCAGTGGTTCTGAGTATTAAGTAGAGGAGGTTTAGAGAAAAAAGTTCATTAAATACCACGGGGATTAGCAGACAGAGTTAAACCTCCGGTACCTGCTTCTCCCCGTGTGGCTTCTTTCCTCTTTCTCTAAAAGTACATCTTGAACAAGCTGCTTGAGAGAGAGAAAAAAAAAAAAGGAGATGAACTTAACCCCTCTGGAGAGCTTCACCTGAATGGTAATGAAATCAGCCAATTTAGGCTGAAACATAAACTCAAAGGGGGGAAGGACGGCGCTGAAGCATGCACTCGAATCTGGGAATTTAAGAGAGAGCTGCATCGAAGCACGGCGGCGGCTGCGGTGGAGTAAGGGGGGGAGAGAGGGGGTAAGTTCTGCAGAGGTGAGCAAATCTGTAGAGGGAGAGCAAGTCGCCTCATCAGGCGTAGATTTTACTGCCCCTGTTGCTCTAATCCTGACAAGCAGTCGGGCGTTGGGGCAGCCGCACCTCCCACCTCGCCTCCTTCCAGCTGCCCTCTCATTCTCTCCGAGAATTTCCAACTCCTGCCTTGAGCACACTCACTCCAAGTAACGATGACGACACTGATTTGGACTCTCCCTTTGAGCAGGATAACAAATCAATACCTGAACTCCAGGAGCCTTTCAAGGCAGCAGAAAGTAGCCAAGTGAAAACAGCAATCGAACGCGGCGCAGAAGCTTCGGCTCTGAACAAACAAAGCAATGCAACCGTCCGTATTTGGGTCTAATTAAATGCTTAATGCCAATAATATTGCAGTAATGTGATGCTAATTATGGGGTAATTATGTAAACGATGGTTAACTATGATGATCAACGCTCAAATTAGTATTCAAATCATTGCAGCGAGGGGGCCCACCTCTCGTAATTGCATTAAAAGATGTACACAACTTTGAAAGGCAAGCAGAGGAACCTTTTTTTTCTTCTGCAGGAAAATGTGCAAATCACCAAGCAACACAGAAGCACCCCCTCCTTGAAATCCTCCACCTCTGTACTATCTTTTTTTTTTTTTTTTAAAGGCAGAACCCACAGAAACATCTGTTAAGTAGGAGCAAATGTCAGCTAATTATTTCACCAAAGCATGTTTTTAATTGATCAACAGGGGAACAGCTGTAGAGCGTGTTCTCGCGTCACAGAGCCAGGCAAACGAAGACGGAGGTGGTGGTGGGGGTGTGGGGGGGGTGAGGAGACAAGAGAGCAACCGGAACCCTCCTTCACTTTTTACTCCAAAGCTCCACGAAAAGCTTTGACCTCTCGCTGTAATTACTCCAACACGACGCCTTGACGAGTCGAGTGGGGGGCACTCGTGTTAAAACCTTCAGGAAGCCGATATTAACAGGTTCATCTTACATTTGGAGACCTCCACTCTCCACTCTGACTGCTAAACATCTCAAGTCTTTGTTTCACTTCATACTTGGCTTTTCTCGCTGATTTTTGAACAGATTTACTTTGATTTATTACTCAGGATTTAAAGATTTGTAGGTTGTGGATGTAAAAAAAAAACACTGAATATCAAAAATCACACCTGCTGCTCAGCATTTATGTTAAAAATAATAACAAAAATATGAGACACTCCTCTCCTGATTTTGGAGGAGCTGCAGGGATACACAGCTCAGGTGGAAGAATGCGTTGACAGAGAATAAATCTTATTGAGGAGGCAATGAAAAGAAAAATGGTGGCAGCATCAAGCATTTTTAGACGGAAAGGAGTAGTGGAAGGATTGATGAATTGTAATCGGATAAACCAGACTAATGGGCCTTTCAGACAGGCTGCGAGGACCGCACTGCTGCGCTGCGAAACCCATTCTTTTCAATGGCTTGCGCCGCGCCAGGGCGGTTTATCGCTGCGTCGAGCAAAGCGCAAGCACAACAGCGCAGCGCACCGCTTCGCGAGCTCGCGCGCAGGCCAGGTCAAAGTTGAACTATGTTGAACTTTGACCGCGGCGCGCCGTGACAAATGCACGCGTGGCCAACAGAAACCATCGGCTGGAAAGACCAGGAAGCAAAATGGAGGAAAAGCTTATACTGTGTGTGTCTGAATTCCCCCTACTATATGACACAAGTTTGCAATTTCTTTCACAATCGGGAACTCCCCAAGCTGCTCTCTGGACCTGAGTGTTTAGTGCACCCACAGCCTCTTCTTTCTTGCTGCTCTTTTTCTTCGAACTAGCAGGGCTAGTGCTAGCGCTTGCTTCTTAGCACGGGTCAGATACATATTTGCTGCTGACCAAAAGCTGGAAATAACAAACAAATGACTAGACCCGGCAACCCGAGCGCGGTTACAGCGCAAATGCGCTGAACCCCGCGGCCAGCGCAGCGCAAATCGCTTTCCTATCTGAAAGGCCCATAAAATGTGAGATGAATGAGACATTGGAAGATTGTAGATGAGAACAAGCCGTTGTTTTTCAAACCATGTCTGTGCCTATTGGCCAACGCTCTGCCAAATGAGAGCAGCTGGACTGTGACGCTGTAAGTGCGCACAGAAAGCTGGTGGGGAGTGTAAACAAACAGCCTGTCGGTAAAACGCTGAATACGTCCTTCTTTCAAAAATAAATGAGCGTAGAGCCTCTTCCTGCTCACGCTTCTACGTAAACCCGAAGTCTAATCCTTCCAAAACTGATTCCAAAGCTGAGTCAAACAAGAACGGTTCAATAGTTGTTGCCATCTTCCTTGTTGTGTTTTTCTCCAGCGCCGCAGCTTTTGTCGTCACGCCCTTAAAACCCCGCCTCGCTTTACATCCAAAAATTCAAAACACATCTCTGCGTTGTGATTGGCCCGCCAGTTCTAGGGCCTGGGGTGTTGATTGAGGTTAGCCCACTGCGCAGGGAAACATGATTTTGGCCGCTAAGCGGATGGGGCTAGTTTACTGGGCTAGATTAATTGATGAATTGCTGAATGGATGGAAATATAACAGATCAAAGCAGTCTTGTGTTATAGAAAGGCCTAGTCAAAGTCAAGAACTTGCTACAACTGTTTAAGTTTAAAGATACTAATACCTGTGCACTGTATGTGACGGATGGCAGAAAACTGAGTTTTATTCATGTTACTAAACTATGGGAAACTAAAAAAAGGAAATGAAACAATTATTAGAGCGCAGGTTTTAGGGAATAATGAAAAAATCTGGTTTGATAATTGTTTGGCTTTTCTATGATAAAACTAAGCCAACCTAAATTTCTTTTCTACCCAACAGATGCACCTTTTTTTTTTATTTCTACAAACATTTAAAAATTGTGACTAGATCATGAGACCATAAGAAAATACTCTAGTCCTAAATTATCATGTGAAATTTGTAGCTTTCTTAAAAACAGAAAAATATAAACTGTTATAAAATAACAGCAATATTAGGCTTCAGACTGATAAATTTCAGCTGTCCTTTGAAACTTGAGAACACACTTTCAAAATGAAAATGAAAGGCTGTTAAAGAAAAAGATAATAAAATAAATAATTTGTAGGAGAATATTGCATCCATATCTTTAACAGGCTTTAGTTTAGTTTATTCTTTTTTTTTCCCACTTCAACAGGTGAGCAGGACCCTTATCCACACTGAGCTCCCAGCAGCACCAGGGAGTGCTGCGATAAAGGTGTCCACAGGGGGACATATGCTTTGTTCTTCTTAGGTTATATTAAAAAGAAACAGAGAGAGACCCAGGCGAACGCTTCCAGGTAGACGCGTCTCATCCCTGAATAGCGTCTGACAGGCACAGAGCGTCTGATTCGCTGTGAGGTGTCTGCTTGGCGAAGGGAAAACACCGTATTGAGCTGATGATCCCGGTTCTGTCACATTCAGGTAGGGCCAAAAAGAAGAGGTGAGGGCCCAGAGAGACACACAAATCTGGGTTATCCATTGCAGACGCTGTCGCTTGAGGCTGGGAGTCAGCAGGAGAGGAGACCTCTTGTGCACAAGTAGAACTTAGCATGTAGCATCTACAATAGTCATCAGAGTAGCATCTTTAATTCAAATGGAGGGACTATAGAGTAGTTACATTTTTTTGTTGTTGTTATTTATTATCTTTTTTATGTATTTATTTTGTATATATTTTATATATATATATAAAAAAAGGAGTAGTTACAAGTACCTGCACCTTTGAATCAGCCTTATAGTATTTATTTGTACCAGTTGTAAATACTAAACTGCTAGGCCGGTTAGACAAGGCTTCAAAAAGGTATCTTCCTGTTCTTTCCCTCTTTATGACGGAGGTCTGACATTTTAGTTGGACATAACAGCTCATCCAAAAAAAAAAAACCATGCATTATTAAAGATTAATACTGACGTATGAAATAAAAGGCAAACTGCTGGAAAAGTCTACAAGCTAAGACCAAAGGCCAGAATGCTAAAAGTAAATATTAATCAAAATGTGAAAGAAAATATAAACTCCCCATCATTTCAATTATATCCAACTTAAGACCCATTTATGTAAGGAGGGAAAAGGTTAATTTAAACAAGTTAGTTGAAGGTCTGCGTAAATCCTAAAATCAGTTCTGAAATTACACATTTATAGAGCCAACATAACACCGTGTAGGTATATTGTTTTCTTCTTCAATCATAAATTAAAAACAGTTTTTAAAATGTAAATGACAAACTTTTCCCTATTCACAATCATACCTTCTAACCACCAATAAATCTAAAAGATTCCAGAAACCAGTAAATCCTTATCTGATCAAAAGAAATCCAGGAACAGATGAGAAACTAAATCACTGATGTAGAGAGAAACACAACCAATTCACTGAGAAAATAAGGAAGAGTTGAGATCCATCAGAGTAGAGGCCGGCCAACCAAAATTACTCCAAGAACCCATCACTGCAAAAAAAATTAATAAATAAGTAATTTCCTCTTAAAATAAGTGAATTTTTTTTTAATTAAGGAGGTAAGAGAGACACTTTGCCAATGGAACAAGACAATTTACATTTAAAATAAGAAAAAACAATTGCATTGTCTTATTTCAAGTGCATTTTATCTAGAATACCTTATTTTAAGTGTAAAAATACTAATTCCATTGGCAAATCATCTTATTTACCTGCTCAAATTAAGGGTAAATACACTTAATTTAAGACATTTTTACTCATTTTGAGATCATTTTTGCAGTGGCATGTTCACAACTCATCCAGGAGGTCACAGAGCACAGAAGAATAGTATTTACATATAAAGTTCTACAGGCTTTGCTTCCTTAGTAAAAGTCAGTGTTTGTGGTTCAAAAATAAGACTAGAAACTATGAAAAAAAAGAGCAATTACTGACCCAACAACACTGATGATCCTCTAAGACTTGTAAAAAAAAAAAAAAGTAGGAAACCATTAGTCTTTGGCTCAGATTTTCTGAAACTTCACAGACGTCAATGTAAGAGTCTGGCAATTTCTTTGTCTTGCACCAGAGAAATCTGCAATTGGATGTCCATCGTCCTTTTCCAACCCTCTCTTTGTTCTCCAGTGTTTTCATGGCTTTTTTTAATTAATGGGTTTTGTGTTTGCCTATTTGTATCATGATGAGTAGCACTTATTGAAAACGAGTTCCAGGATTGAGTTGTAGATGCTTAGATGCTGAACCACAATCCTCCCACTCTGTTAAGTGATGGCTTTTCCCTTTAAACAAAGTTGGCTTCCTTCAACCTTCTTTTAAACCATCTCTCTGTCAAAATTCTTAACAATTTGTCCTCTGTTCTTTAGGTTCCAGTGTATGGCTGAATCTTCCCCGGAGCTGCTGGTTCTTATGTTATGCCATGAGGCTGTGGAGTATTTATTTGGTTTCTCCAATATACTAATCTGAGTAGTCCTTGCTGTTCTAGAAGGCATAAATAATAACAAAAGCTTTGTTTTGGGTGTTCTGTCTTTGACATGAAGTACTTTCTGTATGTGTGTTGTTTGGTTTCAGATTCACGGCCATGTTTGCACTGCAAAAACAATCCAGAAATAAGTAAAAATTCTTAAATTAAGTATATTTACCCTTAATTTGAGCAGAAAAAATAAGATGATCTGCCAATGAAATGAGTATTTTTACTCTTAAAATAACAAGATGGTTAGATAATATTTAACTTGCTTGAAATAAGACGATAAAATAGTTTTTTCTTATTTTAAAAGGAAATTCGTCTTGTTCCATTGGCAAAAGTGTCTTACCTATCTCCTCAATTCAAGGAAAAACGCACTTATAACTCTTATTGAGAGTTCTATTTTTTGCAGTGTGTGGTTAAGTAAAAATTCTTCAAGTCTCTCAAAAACTCCTGACATGTATGGCATTACATTTTTTTCCCATGTGTGTTAGAGCTACAGTGTTGCAAACAAAAAAAAGATCTACACACTGCAAAAATGATCTAGATATTAAGTAAAAATTTCTTAAATGTAGTGTATTTACCCTTAATTTAAGTGAGTAATTTCGATGATATGATGAGCCAATGAAATTAGTATCTTTACTCTTAAAATAAGATAATTCGGATAATATGAACTTGAAATAAGACAATGCAATTGTTTTTTCTTCTTTTAAATGTAAATTTTCTGGTTCCATGTTCTAAAGTGTCTCACTTTCGTCCTCAATTGGAGAAAAAAATGCACTTATTTTAAGTAAAAATTACCTAATTAGATTTCCGTTAGATTTCTGCAGTGCAGGTGCCTGTTGCGCCTGTAGAGCAGAACTAAGATATTATATGAGCTATCTCATCTCTATAGTTATGCTGCTATAGGCTTAAACTTATGGAGGACATAGGGACCCCTTTTCATCATTCTATCTCTATTCTCTCACTCTGCAGAATCTGTTAGTTCAATCTCTAACATTCTGCTCTCTCTGCTTTCTCCTCATAGTAGCTTCATGCCCCCTCGTCTGTTCCTGTTTGGCTGTGACTCCATCCTGGAGAGAAATATCAGCTGTGCTGCTGCCATCAACACCTTTGTTTATAGATGTTGGAGATCAGCCTGTTTTCCAGTGTAGTCCTGTTTCTCTCTCACTGTGATTGGCTAGATGTGCTCTCCTCTCATTCTCTTTACATGGGAGCTGACTCGGAGCTCGCCTGCCTGGCTGTGTGTTTCCTGGAAGGGGCCGCCTGTGGACAATTGACAACGCTTTTTGTATCTCTGCTTCTGTCTCCCCTTGAACCCCAGTCCTGCCTCGGCAGATGGCCGCTCACAGTGAGCCTGGTTCTACTGGTGGTTTCTTTCCTGTTAAAAGGGAGTTTTTCCTTCCACTGTCGCTACAAGCATGCTTAGTGCGAGGGATTGCATTCAAGTCAACGAGTCGATGCAATCAACTGGGTTTCCTTGGATAGAAAACTTTGAATCAATCTGACTGTATGATTTGATGAACTGTAAAGTGCTTCAAGATGACATGTGCTGTTAATTGGCACTATATAAATAAACTGAATTGAATTGAATTATATCAAACATAGAATTCAGAGATGTTGAAGTTAACTTGATGGTCTGGGGCTCAAAAAGCTACACCACTTACTACAGTTGATAGAAAAGAAAATCCAGAAGGGTAATATCCAATTAGCCAATTAGCTCATTGAGCAGCAACAATTTATGGGACCTTGCAGGGGCCTTTTCAAAGCCTCGACTTAAATTTGACTGAATTCCATGGTTTGATGATGCCTGGAAACTTTTTTGCATGTCTCTTTATTCCTCAATAAATTCTCTTAGTATCTTAAAACTAATCAGTTCTTCTTAGTTTCATAAGAAATGTCATTATCTAAAATATTCAAATGTGACATTAAAGCAGAAAAAATCAGTACAGTGGAAAATATTTGCTGACAGCTCTTTAGATTTCAGGTTGTTTTTCTTTACTACACCATTTTCTACTCCTGAAAACACTGCACATTTACTGGTCAATAAGCCTTTGCTGCTTCCCTCCCAGAATGAAAAGGTTGAGGGGAAGAAAGATGAAGAGCGAACACAGGAGGAAGAGAGAAATCTTCCAACTGGCAGGAGTATGGACTAAGGGGGAAGCTCAAGCATGACTAAAAAGTACATTCACCGCTAGTCAGTGAATTCTGCTCCCTATTTGTCACTGCCACCTTGGAGAGCAGTAAGCATTAATAATACATGGGAGTTGGGGGAATCTATTAGAGGCTATCCTTGCGGAGAGGAATCAGACGTAGGCAGGGCCAGTGGAGCTGTTAGGCTCCGGGTGGGAACACGAGGAGACGGAGAGAGGGGCGGAAAGCCACGCTGCTCTGACCGTACCGCTCTTATTTATTGAAGAGGTTTTTAGAGAGGGGTTGGGGGTTGTCGGAGGTGCCAGGTGGGGCTCAAGTGATGCATCATGAGAGGAAGAAGGAAGGACTGGTGAGAGGAACCTCAAGACACGGCTGTAATTGAGTTCATTGATCAAATCCAAGTGGAGGGATGTAAGGTGGAAACAATGAAAATAGAGGCATGCTGTTATCTAACGGTGCGTTCAAGCAACTCAACAAACTCAAAGGGGTCCGGTTGTTTTGTTGAATCGGGAGGATTCAGGTCAATTCTAAACTCATTTCATCTTTATTTTAACTAATCCCAGCAGAAACATCTTTGACTTGGTAATATTCGCTTTGAAAAAAGCTCTCCACTACTGCCAAACTGTTACAACTTCGTGGTACAGTAGTACCCATTCATAATGTCCCCACTTTCCTTTAAAGGCATTCTATGTAACATTTTTCAGTTAACAATGTGTTCCATAACGTTTTGGATGATTAAAATGAGCCATTTCAGGTTGAACAAAGCGCTTTCTCGGCCCCCGGTCTGTTCGGGAAATGTCACGCGACTTGTACCGTGGTGAGGAGCCCTCAGCCCGCACCCACGGGAGGCTCAGGGCCCTCGCTACAGGTCTTTGCCTTTACGGCGCAGAACCTGCGCAAAACTTCAGCAGTGAAGCGCACGCATGCTCGTTAGCGCGATTAGCGCGATATTTGTGCAAAGCTATCATATGGAACCAGAGAGAAAAACAGTGGTGGCGCTTCATGTCGGTTATGCGCAAGCAAAGAGTAAAAGGGCCCGACAGTAGAGGAGTCGCATACGGCGAACACGGGCAAAGTTTCTTCCCTAATGGCGAGCAGCTAAAATAAAGCAGCGCTGCAAGGCTGACGCGACCTCGCTGCTTCGCTGATCTCATTGTAAGTAACATTGGAATGGCTTCTCTCCTCGTGTATGTTCATATTCTCACTCGTGTTAGTCATTCATTGTGCGCTTCGCTTCGTTCTGCTAAGCTTCAAAACAACTCACAAATTTCTGGCTTGACGGAGAAACCAGGAGAACAGCTGAGCATACTTAATGCACAGTGCACTTTTACTTCTCTCCCTGGGGAGTTTCTCCTCTCGCTGGTAAATCGAACTCCTCAGCTGCATTAGTATATGTATTTAAAGGGCCCTTTGGCTGGTCCCCTCATATTCCTTTGTAAACATTCAATCTTCTTACTAAACTATTTCCTTTCTGTCAGTGAGATGTGTGGACATTAGGGAGGAAGCAGGAAGCAGTTGGTCTCCCTGGTCAGACCCCTGTAATTTAGTAGAAAGGGATGAGAAGGCCAGTGGCTGGAAGTTGAGGGGGATTCCCGCAGAGAGTTGCAGGGAAGTAGGCTGCCATTCAGCCGGGTTTTGACTGGGGAAGAGCCATTTTGAATGGCTGCTATTGTATATATAGATATCTTTACAAACAGATGAGGTTTGGGGCCAGACTCGTCTGTTTAGGGATCTCTGAAAATCTGTATGATATATCCATGTTTTCAAAGTTGCAAGGAGATTCTAACCTCACAGCATAATACCGCCTCCACCATGCTTCAATGCCGGTATGTGTCTTTTCCCCACATTTTGTAAAGGGTGTGCAAATGTTTAACTATGTTTACTCATACAATAAAACATTTACCAAAAGTATTTTTTTTTTGGGAGATTTTAGCCCAGATTGGTGTTTTTATGTTTTCTTTGGAAGAAAATTCTGCTTGGACTCCTCGTCCCCCACAGTTCCCTGTTTCAGACACTCAGGTGTTTCAAACATGTCCAAGGCCAATGCCGTATAAACTCTTGCACTTCTACAGACATTTTTTTAAAAGATGCACTGAGAAGTTCAGTGATGTTAAGCATGGAGGTCACCTGTGCATTAAAGTCAATCACAAAACTTGTTATTTGCAGTGCTATAGTGAAGTAGACGTAAATACATCATGAAAAATCACATTTTTTACCAAATTTCATTATAGTTAAACAATTAGTAGTTATCTAATGCTACACTTCTATTCTCTTTAATTATATATGTAGGATGGATGGATGGATGATATATACATTTTCTATTTTATTTAGATAAATACATATAAAATAGGATAAAAAACACAAAATTAGATAGACAAATATTAATGGTAATAAAAAAAATCTGTCAAAGATCTTCTGTATTTTTCCGTTCTGCTTCTGACAGAACTATGGCTGCTTTTTAAATTTTGCTGGCTGGCAAATTTTGTTTTATTCTGGAAGTGCAGCCCGGAAAAAATAAGTCCAGGGGCTGGAATTGGCCCCCAGGTCATACTTTGGTCCCCCCTGCTCTGTATGAACTGAACTTTGCTTCAGTTCTCTGAATTGCCATCAGGTGTAAACTAAAAAGACTGCAGCAAACAGATTGCTGTTCCTTTTTGGTGTTTTTTAGGATACACAACATATTGCTTTTTTAATGATTTATTGCGGTCTCATTTCTTTATGTCGCAGTAAAATTTATTTTAATCAGCGTTCTGCAAACCTTACAGGTTCAAACAACATAAAAGTAAAACAATCATCAGAGAACAAAATGAAACCAGTTTGACCGGTTTCAGACATGTTTCTCCACATGACGTCTCTCCGTGTCACCACACACCCCCTCTCCTACATTTTGGCCAGGTCTGAGGACTTTGTGAAGGTGGGAGGGTGAAGAAATGCTGAAAAAAAACTAAAAAGAGGAAGTAAAAGTGGACCATTTGTTGCTTCAGATGTGCTGCTAATCCTTTGATCGAACCTCTTATGCTCTTCAAACTTGCGAGCGGGGCCAAGCCACTAATGAAATTCTGAGGCCGGCAGATAGGCCTCGAGCCGGAGCGTGACAGAGTCCATCTGGTGTGCTAAAGTCCCCCTCTGCTCTAAAACACTTTGCTCTATGTAACTCTATGGGAACACTTTGAAGTGTCGTTGCTGTATTTAAGCCGCTGTATTGGGGCCAAGTCCGCTCTGCTCCTACCTGAAATTAGACACCGCATTAGCCATGCCATGTATATTTTAATAGTAATAAGTCACTTCCCATTACATTCCTGGCGCACTGGAATAAAAATAAGCACGTCATGATGAAACCGTCAGCTTGTCCAACAGTCTCTTCACGACATTTTTCATTCGGAGCCACCTGCTCACATTTGGAGGGGGACCTGCTGGACGGCTTGAGGGGGGGGGGCTGTTTCTCCGGAGCAACAGACACAAAGACTTTAAGAGTGTCTGGAGACAGCAGATGGTGGGAAGGAGTCAAACACTTCTAACGTCCTGTTCCGAAAATGACAGGGAAAAATGGAACGAAACTAATAAACCTGTTAAAGCTATCATCTGTGAAATTAATCGGGGTATTAATTCATTAGTTTGTGTAAGATTTTAGGCAGGAGGCAAATGTTAATGCAACACCTGCAGATGTAACGGAAGACTTTGAGAGTAAATGTGATTTTATGGAAGAAAAAACAGGCATTCATTTTAAATTTGGTCACATTTTAAGAAAAACCTCCAATCGAGTCAAAGGGAGTTTTTCTTACAAGCTTAATGTAGTTGTAATTTACACAGTAAAGTGACAAATATGCTGGAAAAATTCAGGTGTGACTTAAAAATGGTGCACCTTTTTTTTCTTTTACCTGTTACAATTAAATAAAATCAGGTGCAGCCAATTGCCTATTTATGTTTCTGCTAACACCAATACAAATAAAAACTTTTGAACCTTAAGCACATGGAAACATGGTGGCAGTAGCACAATGATGTGGGGCTGCTTCAAGCAGGACAAGTAGTTATGCTGCTATAGGCTTAGACTTCTGAGGAGATATAGGGACCCCTATTTTATCATTTTGCTTCATTCCATCTTTATTCTCCCACCTGCAGAATCTGTTAGTTCAATCTCTGCTTTTTCTCTCTCTGCTTTTACTCATAGTAACTTCCTGATTTGGCTGTGACTCCATCCTGGAGAGAAATATCAGCTGTGCTGCTGCAATCAACACCTTTTATTTATAGATGTTGGAGATCCAGCCTGGTTTCAGTGTAGTCCTGTTTCTCTGACTTTGACTAACTGCATGTGCTCTCTTTATCCTCTGACATGGGAGCTGCTTAGGAGCTCGTCTTGCCTGGCTGTGTGTTTCCTGGGCTGACCTGTGGATGGGCAGGTTGACAGTTGCCTTTTGTATCTTTGCTTCTTTTCTGTATGTCTGCTTCTGTCTTCCTTGAACCCCCAGGGCACCTTAGCAGATGGCCACTTACACATTGAGCCTGGTTCTGGCTGGAGGTTTCTTCCTGTTAACAGGGAGGTTTTTCCTCTACACTGTCGCTGCTAGCATGCTTGGTATGAGATTGCCTTCTAAGTCAATGAGTCGACGCAATCAACTGGGTTTCCTTTAGATAGAAAACTTTTGAACCACTCTGACTGGATGATCTGGTGAACTGTAAAGTGCCTTGAGATGACATGTGTGGTGAATTGACACTAAAGCAAATAACTGAATTGAATTGAACAATCCCCCTAAACGCACGGATGAAGCCACGATCAGGACCCAGCGGCCTTTCCAACTTAAACAGCAAGGTTTCTAACTTAAAAAAAATGTATTTATAGTGAAATTAAATCGGCACAATTGAGTAGCTAAAAACAAGCAAATGAAAAAGTTTTGGTAAAAGCCTAAAGTTTGTATCCCCCCACCAAAAAAAAAAAATTCCTTTTATCATCAGTGTCCTGTTGTGGCAATTCTATGAAAACACAGCATGAAAACACAGAAACTCTGCTATACCAGGCTTTTTATCTGTAGCTCTGCTCAGGTTTTTGTCAGTTCTAGCTGAAGCCGTGCAGAGCAACAATGGATGGCCCAACGAGCCAATGGTTACAGACCTGCTCTGGTAGATTTCAAAACTGATAAGGAATTATTTGCTTTAGAGCGTAAATATTTAGCAAAGAATAATGTATAGATATCTGTATGTCTGGTGCAGTTAAAATTTCAAAATAAAAGACCAGTGATTGTTAGCTCTTGTCAGAATAGCAGAATTCCACCAGAACATATGACAAAAGCAGAGTGAGGGGTAAAGCGGTCAAGTTTATAAAGTTGAAAGTTGAGATAAGAAAACAAAACATTACCATTCAGTCTCCAAAGATCCTGCTCACCGCAAACCGTAAAATTCTTTATGTCTAAAGAGTAACGCTTGACATTAGAAAGCTGGGCTATAAACAAGACAATGGCAAGAGAAAGTCTCACGTTTTATCTAAACAGATTAGCATGTAGGACATTTAATTTAATTCAAGTAACGTAGAAACATATTTAAATTTAATTTAATTCATAAAAGAAAGGGTTCCAGTTAAGCTTATGGGTCAAAATCCTTTTTTCTGATTTATGCTTAAGACACAGTTGTGGTAGCATCATGCTGTGGGAAATCTACCAATGATGGCTAAACACAAATGCATGCATATTTTCAGATTTATGTGGGTACCTCACATGATGCACCACTTTTGGTCTCTGTTAAATCACAGTAGATCTCTTTAGAGTACCTTGAAGGTGTGAAAAGGTGTGAATACTTTTATTTTTGGAGCCTTTACCAGAAATCATTCCATAGCTGCTTGTTGTGGATATGTCTTATTAGACTCCAAACACTGGCTCTGTTAGATTACCTACAATGTATTGGCAGCTCCATAGAAGAACCTGCAGAACTTTTTACTTGTGCCAAAAATACAAGCAACCTTGATGACCACAAACCTGCTTGAAGGAGCGAACCACAGAAAAAGTTGACATGCTTTCACCCAAACTATTGTTTTGTTTTTCTTAAACCCAAACTCACCAGGACCGGGATCGAAGCAGTATTTTTATTCCCCTCCACGCATCTCCACACTTGTCAGACCTGCGTAGGAACCCTGATCCCGTCTGGTAGCTCTTGTTTGAAAGCATGCCTGGTTGCACTGACCCGATCCATACTCCACACATCCCTCCTTCGCCTGGGAGGATCAAACACACACAGCCTAACATGCAAGGATGCACGATGATGCTAACACAGAGGGGGAAAAAAAACAACACACACATTAGACCATACGCTTTCTAATGCCTTTAGGAAAAAGACGAGGAACAGCAGACCACCTGCTGGGAACAATACACACTCATTCTGCTCGGCTTTGCTTCAGTTTGCTGAACTGGCTCTATTGATGTGCCGTTTGTCTACTTTTTTCACTTCTCAAACTTACTTCAAAAGCGCTTCTGTTTGCTCACCATGCTCGGATTTCCATTAACAAACTGGCTCTAATCACGACAAGTTCGATACAAATCCAGTTTTCCCCATCCTCCTTGATACACTCCTTTATTCTGTTATAAAGAAAAATATTATCTGGTGATGTTAAAAGACAAAAAAATAAAAAAAAATCTAATTAGGGTCTTAAATGCCCATAAAAACATCCAAATTACTAATTTCTTGACTCCAGTCGTCCGCTTTGGGTGTAAATAACCACATAACTCTAAAACCCATTTATAGTCTTCATAAAAGAAAAGGTTTAAAGCCCCATCATCATCATCATCCTCCTTTTATACATAAAGCTATAACTATGACTCAGAATAAAGCAGAACGACTTCAATCCAGCATCAAAACGGCTGTTTTCCTGCAGATATCAATGGCTTTATTATGGGGCCACAATCACATGGAGTGGACTAGAGATGAGACGCGTTTTGTTTGTTGCCCCCGAGGCTCGCACTGAATCTGGCTTCTCATCACGGGGAACGACAATGGTGTCACAGTTGGTACTTTCAGAAGTCATCTCTTTGACCTGCGAGGGTCTGAGAGGCTATTTGGACCCTCAGCTACGGCGAACTTCTAGAGGACGGCTGATGAGACGATTCAAACGCATCAGGAGGGGGAAAAAAAAGATACCTTTTGGTTTAAACGGCCGAGATAAAAAATATTGTTTCAGCTTTCAGGACTTTATTCTCTAAACAACTATGTGAAATGTTTTTGCTGTCTGTAAAGTTCAGACAAAGATTACCTGAGGAAATACAAAATGTAGTTTTGAAATGATGATTTCATTTCTGTCCAGACCAACCTGGCCACACATGATAATTAAAAACCCTTTAAACCTGGAGAGCTGGAGGGGATGGCCAGGCCTCTACAGCAATATTAAATGAGCACAGATCGTTGCTGATATCAGTAGGTCTTCAGTTCTCCTATAAGGGTGATTTCTTGCTACAGACCAGAAAACCATGAGTTGCTGCAAGTAATCCCAACCCTGAAGCAGCAGAGATGATGTTCTCTCCATGAACAGCTGCACACCTTCCAAGAAGTTCCTTTCCGTCTCATTTGTCCACAGAATATTTTCCAAACTCCCTTGAAGATTGAAATGTAGCTTTTAGGTTTATGTGAGGAAGCCTTTGTGTTCTTCTTCTTGGACATAAGGGGCAGCAGTGGAGTCGGCAACTAAAGGTTTGTCGGTTGAAGCACCATTTTGGCTTTCAGTGTTGTTGTGTCTTTGGGCAATACACTTCACCCGCATTGCCTACTGATGGTGGTAAGAGGGACTAGTGGCACACTACTGGTGCACTGACTTGAAAAAGCACTACAGCCTTGAAGGGTTCTACACTCTTCCATGTTTTCTAAATCTTAGAAAGGACATTTTAACTCGTTACTCATTGATAAATCACTTTGCTTCCAATCTGTCCTTTAATGTCTTTAGATCAGGGCATTTTTTCTTTTAGACTAGTGAGCCTACTTTAAGTTGAAAGATGCTATTGGACTTATTCTTCCAATTTAGTCTGCTCAGTGTGCTCAGCTTTGAAGAGAGTGAAATGAATTTTAAAATGTTATGGTTAGATCATTTAATGTTTTTTGGGGGGTAATCTTCATAGTTTTACCCAAAGCCAGGTTTGGATTCCTTTATTCTCTCGATAATTGTAATAATCCTAAGAGAACTGATTTTTTAATTTAATCAGTCTAAGTTCTTTTGTCTTTCAAACTTGAAAGAATCTCTGAATTAAATAAATCTCTCTCTAATGTTGTACTTAATGTCCATTGGCATTAAAGCTCTATAGAATTTAGGTACCTTTATTTTAAAGGTCTTAATTGTAATAAACTCAGATTAGTGTATTTTTTCTAAGTAAACCTTTGATTATTTTTCTCTTATTACGTACAAGGTTGGATTTTTCTAAATTGCTCTTTGGGATTATAAAATGTCAACCTGCTGTTCTTCTAATCTGATTTCAGTGGAATTCACTTTATAATAAATCTCCAAACTAAACCGGAGGGAGTTATTACTAAAACCTAACCAAAAATTGTCAAACCCAGAATTTTCCTCAACTGTTAAAAAAATCACCACATAGACATCAATACTTCAGGTCCACTATATAACTCAGACCATGTTTGGTATAACCAGATTTCTAAGCCTTAATGTCCCTTTTACAAATGTCCCCGAGGCATCCTGTTGTCAATACACAGCATTAATATATCTATATTTATATGACACGGTAAATTAAATTAGGGTTGTTGTTACATTTTCACAACATTTCATCACCCAAGAAAATATGTTTTGGAATTGTGTGCTCATATTACCCAATAACACCTCTCAGTGAAGTCAAAAATGAATTGGATTGTGTTTTTTTACCAACCTCTTTCATTAATTTCAGATTTTTTTTTTTTAAATTTCCTCAAATCTCTTCCACAGTTTTTCATAAATTTTTCCACAAGGCTTGTATGAACATGTATAACGCACTCTCAGCTCGGTTCACAGTCATATTACCCCACTCCGCCATCATTCATACAAACTCCATAAAGTCCATATTCCTATTGTAAAGAAACGTGAATCTGGATCAGGTGTTTGGAAAACTTCAAATCAAATCTGGGGACCAAACAACATCTGCAACACTAAACAATAGTATTTTCGATTCACCGCAGAGTAGTTTCGCTGGTATACTTTGTTACTGTACATCCTGAGATTTAGACATAAACACTTACACTTTACAGCCTATTGTCAGAGGGGCTATATTTTAATTTCTTCTAATAAACATCTTAGCACCCAAACATTAAATTTTTCTTGATTTTTCACTGTGTGGCCCCGTTCACCACACAAGCACAACCGTGTTGGAATGGCAACATTTATATTTGTTGAGGTGGGGAAAGTTGTTGGTCATAGTGGAGGCATGTCATTGGTTGCAGCTGGGGAATGTCATTGGTTGTTGTGGGGGCATATCATTGTTCATATTGGGGGAATGTCATTGGTCATCATGGAGGCATGTCATTGGTTGTAGTTGGGGCATGTAATTGGTCTTCGTGGGGGCATGGCTTTGGCAGTCATGGGGGCATGTCATTGGTCATCATGGGGGGCATGTCATTGCATTGGTCTTCATGGGGGGCGTGTCATTGTTCATATTAGGGACATGAAATTGCCATTCGTAGTTGGGGCAGGTCATTGGTCAGTAGTTGGGGCAGGTCATTGGTTGTAGTTGGGGCATGTCATTGGTCGTGAAGTTGGGGCATGCCTTTGGTAAATCGTGGGCGCATGTCAATGGTCGTTCAGTAGTGTGGGCATGTCATTGATCATCATGCCGGGGGCATGTCATTGCTCATATTAGGGACATGTTGGGTCGTAGTTGGGGCAGGTCATTGGTAGGTAGTTGGGGTCATGTGCCTTTGGCAGTCGTGGGGACATGTCATTGGTCGAAGTAGTGCAGGTCATGGGCTTGGTCGTAGTTGGGGCAGGCCATTGGTCGAAGTTGTGCGCGTCTTTGGCAGCCCAAAGGCATGTCATTGCTCATAATAGGGGGCAATGTCATTGGTCCGAAGTTGGGGCACCATTGGTCATAGCGTGGGCATGTCATTGATCATCATGGGGGCATAGGCTCATTGCTCATATTAGGGACATGTCATTGGTCGTGAAGTTGGGGCATGTCATTGGCTCTTTATGGGGTATGTCATTGGTTGTAGTTAGGGCATGTCATTGGCCATCGTGGGGGCATGTCATTGTCATACTTTAGGGACATGTCATTGGTCACCGGGGGGCATGTCATTGGTCGTCATCATGGCGCATGTCATTGTTCATATTAGGGACATGTCATTGGTCGTAGTTGGGGCAGGTCATTGGTCGTAGTTGGGGCAGGTCATTGGTCGTATTTTGGGGCATGTCTTTGGCAGTCGTGGTGGGCACTTGTCATTGTTCATATTAGGGACATGTCATTGGTCGTAGTTGGGGCATGCATTGTAATGGTCATAGTGTGGGCATGTCATTGATCATCATGGGGGCATGTCATTGCTCATATTAGGGACATGTCATTGGTCGTAGTTGGGGCATGTCATTGGTCTTCATGGGGGCATGTCATTGGTTGTAGTTGGGGCATGTCATTGACCATCGTGGGGGCATGTCATTGTCATATTAGGGACATGTCATTGATCACCGTGGGGGCATGTCATTGGTCATCATGGCGGCATGTCATTGTTCTATATTAGGCATTACATGTCATTGGTCGTAGTTGGGGCAGGTCATTGGTCGTAGTTGGGGCATGTCATTGGTCATAGTGTGGGCATGTCATTGATCATCATGGGGCATGTCATTGTTCATATTAGGGACATGTCATTGGTCGTAGTTGGGGCAGGTCATTGGTCGTAGTTGGGGCATGTCTTTGGCAGTCGTGTACGCATGTCATTGTTCATATGTAGGGACATGTCATTGGTCGTAGTTGGGGCATGTCATTGCTGTCATCGTGTGGGCATGTCATTGCTCATATTAGTATCGTGGTACGAGTTATGTCGAGTACGTCAGGTGGGGCATGTCATTGATCATCATGGGGGCATGTCATTGCTCATATTAGGACATGTCATTGGTCGTAGCTGGGGCATGTCATTGGTCTTCATGGGGGCATGTCATTGGTTGTGTAGTTGGGGCATGTCATGTGGTATCTTCATGGGGGCATGTCATTGGTTGTAGTTGGGGCATGTCATTGCTCTTCATGGGGGGCATGTCATTGGTTGTAGTTGGGGCATGTCATTGCTCATATATAGGGACATGTCATTGGTCGAAGTTGGGGCATGTCATTGGTTGTAATGGGGGGCATGTCATTGGTTGTAGTTGGGGCATGTCATTGGTCTTCATGGGGGCATCTCATTGGTTGTAGTTGGGGCATGTCATTGGCCATCGTGGGGCATGTCATTGTTCATATTAGGGACATGTCATTGGTCATCGTGGGCGCATGTCAATGGTCATAGTGTGGGCATGTCATTGCAGGGGCATATCATTGGCTGTCGTGGGGGCATGTCATTGGTCGTTGTGGGGGCATGTCATTGGTTGTAGTGAGGGCATGTCATTGGTCATAGTGGGAGCATGTTGTTTTCCAGGGTCTTTGCATTTAGGGGTTGTTAGAAAAATTGGCTGTTGGATTGTTTGTATGTCGGAATAAGGCTTGGACCCTATCTACTTTCTATACCCCTCTCTACCTTATAGAAAATGGATAAAATGGCTTCAGATATATGGAAAAATTTTTGTAAAGCTTTTGGACTATTTTGGTTTTCTGACAGTATACATTAGCAATAAAACCCAGAGTAGTTGGTATGAACTATGCAGCTCTATGTGGACGATAATAGGACTTCTAATAAAACTAATATAGCAAGTTTTATGTTTCATGCTAAGACCCCCACATACATGCAAATTGGACTTGATTCTATAATCCCGGAACATTGTATAGATGTAAAAAGAAGCATAGCTCGGCGGATCCTCCCTCCGTTAATCTGTTAGGCTTGACAGATCAATACATCTCCCAACAAAAATTAAATACCTGTTATATTCCTGTTGTTCTTTTACACAGTTCTTGCTTATTATTCTCAAATAGGTTCCGTTTTAAGCCTTTATTCACAATATGCCATTGTTATTTTATTAATGTTATGTTTTTAAATGGATTTTATCTGCATGCTTTTATTTGTTCCCGCTTAACTAAATTTTTTATTCCATATGGCGGTATTTAGAATCTTTTATTTTAGGACGGAATATAACAAATGCAATGAGAGCCCATTCATTCTGGTATCATGATCTTACTTCAAATGTCAAACTGTGGAACAACTAAAATGAATGAATTAATTTTGAATCGGGATGAACTTAGTTTCGAATTGGAACTTGGAATTACTTTTAATGAAGTTTGGCAGTCTTAGATTGGAAAGCCTCAAAAATCTTCTCTCATGAAACCAAGTCTGTCAGCATCTGCCTGCCATGCTTAAACCAGAGTAAATACAGCATGTTTCTCTTTTTCTATTTGTAATTTGGGTGAGCAAAACCCTGGAGGCAATAACAATCCTTAAGGGTTGAATAAAAGCTTAAAGCTTAATCCACGCACTCATGGCTGTTTAAGAGATCATTACTGCCTGGATTTGCCCACCTTCTGATTCACTGCCGCATCACTGATTTATATCTGCAGAAGAAAAAAGGTGGGAGAAATCTTCTTTTCTGACAAAGATAGAAGTAGGTCTTTAAAGGTAATTGTCTGGAAATGTAAAAGTGTTTTTTTTTATCTGGTTAGGATCCTGTTAGATCTGGATGCAGATTGCGAGGAGTGCTTTAATCGGTTCCAAGGTGTGGAAGAAGTGGATAATGGAGATTGAAAAAGATATGAAGTGGTGTTTCAGGCTTTTCTGTAGCTTTTCAGCCAGCCGTACTGAAGGTGAAAATACTAGCTTATAGGGATCAGGAGAAATTAGGAGAAATGGTAGATGTTAATAAAGGTTATACTAAATTTGAGATAGGTAGACAGGTACCAAGGCAATAGATAAAACATTGAACTGTGTTGGTTTCGAAACAGGACACAAAGGAATGGCACATTTGCTTATTTTATGGGCTTCAAGCTGGCGTAAGTCTTTTGGGATCAAATTATTGCTTGCCTACCCGGATTTAGGATGCATTTCTCCTGTCCTTCACCGTTGGACAATAATCCTTGGGTGATCTTTTAAACTTACAATCGAGATGCCCCTGATAGTTTCCATCCTTGGCCAATCCAAACCAGCCTCATGTCAGTGAGCAACTGGCGTTTCGCCCAAAGACCTCTCGGGATTCTTTCACTTTCAGTTTTAGTTTAGAAGCTAGGATCTGAAAAACAAACACAACCTATAAAGACCGAATTTCAAAATCTTTTGGAATACAACAAAGAATTTATTTTCATTTATCGCTTGAAATATAATTTAATAAGAAAATATATTCAAACTCCTCCGAAATATCAAACTCACCACATTACTTTTCCATGCCTCTCATTCCCAAAACAAAGTGTTAGGGCTCTAGTCTAGTTGGCTTGCCTTTTGTGTTTGTCTCCCTTCCACCAATGTATGGAGGCTTCTGTTTCCTGTTCGCTTCCCTCACACACCTACTGACTTGCCGCCCGCGCAGAACTTGTTGCTCTTTGTATGCTTACTGCCACTACCTCGACTGCAGAGTGTTTGTGCCAGTTTGGGGTACTTCAGCCAGTTTGAGTTTTTGCCGGGAGTACGACTGAGTTCTTGTCTCCTTGAGTTTTAACCTTGTTTTTTTGTCTTTGCTTCTATGGTAGGGAAGCCATCCAAACTTGTTTTTCGACCTTCTCTTGAAGGGATCAACTTGAAGCCTTTAAACCGGTTTAGGATCAGAGGAGGCTGATCCAGTCCCTTGAGACGCGAAATTACCTTCGGAGTTAAGGGAATCATCTTCACACTGTTCACCGCCCAAGTACCGGAGAAATGAGCGGCAACAGCGCCTGCCACAAATCGGCCCTGGTGTTCTCTGGTAAACCCTGTTCTCCACCCTGAGTCAGACAAACACTCTTAAAACAAAACCGCAGGATTGGTGCCGGATGACCTTCACTTCTTGAACGTATCAACGATCCTCTGGCTTACTCAACGAATCAAATTTCCCACTGCGCCTGAACTGAATTTGATCTGTCTTCCCCTCATCTTCCAGTTCCGGTCGAGCAGAGTTCAGAGAAACTCTGCACCGAGCTTAACCATCCTCAATCGAAAACCTGCTTCCAAACCCTTTCATCCTAAGTCTCTCTTGTTTGGTTTTGAATGCATGTGCGTCCGAGCCTGGTAGATAAAATCATGACGAATAAAGTAATCCTCTACCCAAGGAGGCTGTATCATTTCTTTGCCTTCAATCATGGACTTAACCATGTTAGAATAAAATGACCACCTAAATCTAATAAAACTTGATGAAATTGGGACTGAATCAAATGTGTTGTTCTTATATATTGGTTAAAAAAATTAAGCTTTTGTCTTGTAAAGTGTGTCATTCCTATTCACTTTGTACATATGGATATAATTGTTTTGGTTTTATAGAAGAGGTGTTTATTGAGCAAAATAGAGAAAAACTGCTTGATGATTTATGAGATTAGCAATGTTTTAAGCATGCAGCAGTGTTTGTTTTTTACTCTTCTAAGATACCTTGGATAGATGATAAATATTAATGGGTAATCATGGCACAATCTATGAGGAAAATGTTTTTTTTTATTCTCCCCTTTGAACCACCCAAAGTGCCTTGTGGAGCAATAAAACCCCGTGAGTGTTTAAACCCACTAGGTGGCCCTTGATTTATCAAATTCCTCTGCATGACATTATCGTTGCTGCGTTATCCCCAACGATCGCTAATGAAGTCACGTTCTTGAATGTATGGGCTGGTCAGTCATGGCATGAGGGAGGAAGGTGAACGGAGAGATACAGGGATTCAAGATGGCAGTTTGAGGGTGCCATGAAGGAATCACCAAATGAATTCAGCATTATTGACAGATGTGGAGACTGCTGTGGTGCTCCTAAATTTGCTGCCAGCAGAGAGAAAGAGGTCAAGCGTGGTTTGTTTTCCTGAAGAAGCAGGAAAAGAAAAAGAAAATATCAGCTGGATGTTGCTGGAGATTGCTTCACGCTTATTCTCAGGCTGCTCAATGCTGACTTTGCTCAGGGTGGTTTTGAAGTTTACTGCCAAAACTTGGGAAGTCGGAAACCTTCACCATACACCCGCAGTTTGAAACCTAATCATGTTTTGATGGCGCACCGTAAAACCGAGAACAAGGTGAATCAGTGGTATGGTGCTTCCTGAGGTCATGCAACAGGACACTGATGTTCCAGGTTTAACATGGCTGTAGGAAAATAAACCTCAACAGGGAGGAAATGTTGGCTTACTTGAGCTCAGGAGCAAAGCAAAGGAGGATTTAACATCTACAACCCTCCTACACTCCCCACCAACTCCCAGAGGCAGTTTTATGCTTTCTTTTCAAGCCATAAAATATCTAATATGCCTTTCCTGTACTTAACTGAAGCTTACCTTATTATATTATTGTATCACGTGTTTGCTGCCCTACAAAAGCCAAAGAGTGAGAGCAACGTGGGCAGTGAAACCGAGCTGAGCTGCTCCAACAAGACGGCAGCGGTCCAGCAAAGGATTATTTATCATTTAGCTGTATATTTATGAGCAGAATTAGTTTCAGCAGTTAAAGCTGCGCTGTTCTTTTGACCTTTCCTTTTACTTCCGTTTAACTTTTTTTCTTCCTCCTGGAGAGAAGCTCTACCAACCAGGCAGAAATTCCTGCAGAACCCTTCAAGTATCCTGAGGTCACCGCTTATTAACTCATCTATGCTAATTTAATTGCATTTGTTTGTAAAAAAAATACTTACTACTAAACTAAACTCAGTTAATGAGCTTCATTCTTAATACTGCATGTGACATATAATAGCTTGCAACAAAAGCATACAGTAGTTACTGAATAATTCAAAGGAGGGCTTCGTTTTCTGGAGAAACACAAACTGTGAAAGCAACATATATCTTAACCAATGTTCAATTAAATGTGCCCATGTTAGCCTTCCTCAGAATAAAAACATTATCTCACACCTTGTTGCTGCCCAATAAAACAGAATTGTTCTCCAAGCAAAGTGTGGATTTTGGGTACTTGCCTCTGAATCATATTCTAGGGAGCAGTTTGCTTTACTACAGGAATTAGTAAAGTTAAAAGATCTTTATTCAAGCAAGCAGCTCTCAGCTCTACATATTTATTCAAAAATGAAAAGCCAAAAAAAAAGGTGATCATATATATATGTATTTCAACTTAGACTTCTCAGGACAAATCTAGTTTCATCCCCTCTGGCCACAGCTTCCAGGCTGTTTTCACAGATGGGGAACAAGCAGCATCCATCTTTCCTGGGAAGTCATTTTCTCTGTGGCCTTGGCATTGTCAGCCCAAGTAAACAGGGTTTTGATAAATGGAGGTCAAGGTGCGCAGTCACCTGGTGCTCCTGTTAAGGTCTTGTATTGTATTTGAAAAGTCCACTTCCTCATTCACTTGGTCACTATATTACATTCTTTATATAGAGGATGTAATGGAGCGGGTTCGGCAGACTCTTTTTCCTTTTGCAGCTACACAAACTCTACTGCTAAATAAAAAGTAATGTTAAAAAAAATAACTCAGATTGATCATTGGTCAAAGTAACAATCCTTTTTCCTATTGGTTGTGTTGCACATATAGCCTTGGGCTGTATTCACTATATTGACAATTACCTAATATGACCATTCAAAAACACATTAAATATGAGAAGCTACTTAATAACTCAAAAGATAAACATATTTTCTTTAGTTGTAGGTATGCAGAAAATGACAATACCAAATGTTATACTGGATAAGAAAAGTTGTTAAAGTATTAATTTATTAAGTAAAAATTACAAGCTATTAAACAAGAGAGATAATTCTGGATTGCTAGTTAACTTGAAGCAATTGGTGAGTAAAGCACTTTAAGTTTTGAAAGGTTTTTATCCCCAAACCCTTAAAGAATGACTTGGTTATATGGTCGTAATGGGCTTATTTTCCCGGACCGCAGTGTTAATTTGAGTTGGACTTAAGACTATGATGATCAAAACCTTTTTCATGGACTCTAAACTAAATAAAAACTAAATAAAAAGTGAGATATGATGACTAAGACTATTACGAAAATAACTGACTTTAGTCAAATCGAATAAAAACGAGACTAAACTATTGAGGGAGGGACGAATGGTACATCCTATCAGAATTACTTTTTTGGTGGGACAAGTTGGGAAGAAATCCAATCAAAAGTTAGTTGCCAACATGCCATAGAAAGAAATCCAGGTGGCGGTAATGCGCATAAAGCTGTGCGAAGAAGGAGAAGAAGAAGAGAGAGAGCGCGTATGGTTGAAGCATAGAAGCAGCATTTTCGTAGCAGTAGTAGCCTTTTCAAAAATCAAATGAATAATAGACATGTTACAACAGCTAGGGCGAAAAAGAAGAGTTGATATCTGGGCAAACTTCACATATGACACTAAGGACAACAAGACAGCCTGCAAACCGTGTGGAGCCAAAATATCTGGAAAAAACACCACCAACTTGAAACGGCATTTGCAGACGATACATGGAAGGTAAGCATACACGCTAAGCATACAAGGTTCTTTTTTATTTGATTAACTGCCGTGTTTGCGCTAAACTTTCAGGGAGCAAAGCCACAGTTAATCTTTTTGAAATTCAAAATAAAATACATGTTTTGTATCTGTAACTGTTCAATCTGTGTCTAAATCTAGACAGACACTTTATTGATCCCCAAGGGGAAATTCAAATCTAATTCAAATCTAGACTGAGACTAAACTCAGACTAAAACTCTTTTGACATTTAGTTGACAAAAAAACTAGACTAAGATTAAAAGATTTCAGATGACTAAAATATGACTAAAACTAAATGGTGTGTTATTCAAAAGACTAAGACTAAATCAGAATTTGCTGTCAAAATTAACACTGCTGGGCCGGCCTTTAAAGTAAATACGATCAAATAAAATGATACTACTGGCATAAAAAAAAATACAAACAGCATAAAAGATAAAACATTATCTTGAATTAGTGGGGAGCCTAAGCTTGTTTCTCGAAACAAGCGTCCCATCTGGGCGTTAATCAGAGACAATTACCCCATTTACTGTACACTACCCTTGAAAACCGTGAGACCGGTCCGAGCTCAGTAACTGAGATAACTCTATCCAAAGTGCGTAAATGGAAAACAACTGAACTGAACCGAGCTAGACAACAAACCCTGACCGAGCTAACTTCAGACCAGTTCCAGAGGTGGGCTCGGCTCGGTTTTTCCTGGCTCGGTTCTCTGATAACAGCGTTGCATGAGCAGTGAACGAAGTCATCTCCTTGCCATTCTGGCTGCACATCGCGATTCACACACTCCCATTCCAGTAGTTTGCGGTAATGCCCCTCTAGAAACAGAAAGAAGAAGAAACGCTTCTTCTTCAGTTGCAAAACAACTAATCGAAATCTTCTCCACGTCAACATTTTTAAATAAAGAGCATTTTAAATATACCACTCGAAGTCCAGCAATAATAATCAAGCATTACTTTCTTAATGTGACGGAGCCGCATTTTTGATTTGCTTGATTCCTCCTTCTTCGTCTTCTTCTTCTTCTTGTGTTTTATGGCGGTTGGCAAACAACTTTAGATACATTACACGCCACCAACTGCTTGATTTCCTCCTTCAATGCTGCGTAATACCGCAGATCGCTTCACTAGGAGGCGCAAGGAGTCGGTGAACCTAGATAGCGTGATGTGTAAACGGTTGTCTGTGAACCGAAGCCTTCGGATCTGGTTACGATCTGCCCTCGGACCGTCCGCATGGATCGGTTTTCAAGAGGTAGTGGAAATGCAGGTAAAGCGTGCACCACGATGTCCAGTCTGCTCCGTAGCTTTGTTTTGGTCGCTGTAACCGCAGAAGATATAGATAGGATGCGCCTTTGACCTGAATTAACCTGTGTCCAAAGAGGCACAGATGCACCCACTGATGTAATTGGGACAGAATACCCCATTTTTAAAAATATTTTTCAAAATAAAACAATCACTCAGACTCTGATCGCCGATAAATTATATATATATATATTTTTTCTGTGACTGCCCGGTACCAAATGACAGACGGATCAAGCTACCGTCAGCGCGTAACGTGGTTGGGGCGCTTTTTTAGGGCACAATGCTTGTATGCTAACATTACCATCAGCATGTATTTTTACCTGCAATTTGCCAACACGCTAAGTGTGAGATAATGCCTTTGATTCAATGAGTCGCGCAATCAAATGGTTTTCCTTAGATAGAAAACTTTGATTCATGCCTTGAAATGACGTGTTGTGAATTGGCGCCATATAAATGAACTGAATTGATTTGAATCGAATACTGGCATAATGTAAGATATTTACCTTAAATTTAAGCCAAAATTTAAGGGAGCAGGGTTATGTCTATATACATGTATTTATAGAAGGTGCTGAAACCTGCTCCCATGGTGTCAGTAATGTCATTATCAATAGAGGAATAAAGAAATGAAACACCTTGCATATTCAGCAGCTGTTCTGGTCAGCTGCTTTGACAACAGAACATGCATATCTGCATGATTGCAACACTTGTAGTGGGAGCAGCTCTGTGATTAAAAAAGAGTACTTGAATTTTGAGGAGCACAATAGGGGCCTGACCTTCCTGAGTTCTCAAGTGGGCCACCGGGGCTCCTGGGGGCTCCTCACCGCGACTACAGATCTCATTTCAAGACATCGTGATTAAGTGCAGCCAGAAGCCTCAAAAGCTTCGGCAAATCCTCAAGATTTCAACAACCTACAAGCAGCTGAGGAGAATCTGATTATAATAGCAGTTTTAGAAATCCTTGTTGAGACACCTATCATGGTTTTCTGCTTTTTTGTGATAATTGTAAAATAAAATTCTAGAAGGTGTGGTGAAAGCTATTTTTAAAACCTCATCAATTCGATTTCAGTCCAGACATTAAAAGCCATTCTAACATGAACATGATTTCATCTGAACCATCTCAATTCCTCTCTAAGTTGGCACGTCTTTAGCTCCATTTTCTCCCCACTCACTATTAACAGGTTCAAAGTTCATCGTAAAATAAAAAAACAATTAAACATCCCACAGGATGTTTCTATCACCATACTCCACCACAAAACAGTGTGATTAGGTAGTGTTTTTTATGCATTTAGGTAAAAAACATTTAGACGCATAGCATTAGAACACCTTCTTTCCAGTGTTTGCTTTGTGCTTTATAAAGGTTTGACCATAAAAGGCACTTTTTCCATGCCTTTTATCCCCATAAAGGCAATTGATTTTTAAATATGAATATCGTTTTGAAAGTTTTATCTGACACATTGATTGTCTTTTTATGAAATAGATAAATTCTAGAGGGAAATGTTCAAAAAGGAAAGAAAAACAGAGAAGTGTATTTATCCTTGTAAAACCAAAGGTTCCCACAGCATGATGCTGCCACCACTTGGCTTCACCATGTTTTTATGTTACGGTTAAAGTTTTTATATTATAATTAATGGTTTAATTAGGGAATCAAATGCTGTTGATTTCTCTTCAGGGTGTCAGAGTACATGGTCTAGACATCTAGCTTTTATATGCCTTTGTTTGAGATGTTATTAAGCATAAAGATGGCTGAACAAAATTTCCCACCACGCTTTTTATATTTTAGAAAGGAAGAAAGAAAGAGTCAAGTTCAAACCCACTTTGGTCGTTTCATGGCTTTGAACAAATTAATAGCTGCAGCCTGGGAGCAGGATCCATGCAATGCGGGGTCAGCCAATGATCGATAAGGCTGTAAACACGCCAAGAGTTTGGCCACATTATCTAAACCACTTCATTTGGTTTTGAAATTAAAATTGCCTTGGTTAATTTGACTAGCCCAGGGGTTTATTTACAACCTGTCTGACCGTTCCACTGTTTGTGTTTCCTGCCCAGTCAGACCTCTGCTAAACAATCTTGCAGCGTTGCCAGATACCAGCAATTAACATGGTGGATACAGTGTTATTAACACTAATAGGAGACAGAGAAGTTGGGGAACTTTCCTTTAATGCTGCGAGATTATGAGAGTTAAAGGAACGATGACAAGGTTTGGCAACATTTGCCTTGAATAACTTTTACCCCCCACCCATGGACGCCCATCTGTAGTCAAAGTGAGGTCTGCTGTGAGTTATGTCAGATGGAGCGATTACCAGAGAAGGGGCCAGGAAGATAATGACGAACAGATGTGAGTCGCTTGCTCGCCTTCTCATACATTCACTTTTTCTTTCTGTCATCTCAGCTTTTCTCCCAGCTCTGCTCTCTTTTCATCTCCCATATATTTCTCACCTTTCCTCACCCCTCTAGGTCTCCCCTTCGGCCACCCACAGCTGTCCGGCACGAGGTGCTGGTGAATGCTCCCCGGAGTGGAGGTGCACTTGTTCTTTCCTTCTTCTAAATAGGTTGCATCAATCACGCAGGTGTCTCCACCAGCAGCGTTAACGCATCACACATGCATCCGGAGACTATCTATCAGCAGATAGACTGCATTAATGTGGGGCCACGGACATGTTTTCTGCTCCTGCACTCTGCTCTGTCATTGCAGGATCCCTCACATGGCTGCATGCTTTGCGTTAGTTTGTTTGGGCAGGTGAGAACAAGGACGCAATAGCCGAGAAACTGTGGCTGTTTCTGGTCTTCAAAGCAAACTGCAGCGGGGTTTGTTAGCAGTGAAAACAACAAGGAACAACAGGAAACACGAGGGGATTAAGGGTGTAAGGACACACACGTACTGAACTGTCTCTTTATTTGCTCCAACACCAGATCATGGAGAACAGGCTGAAACATCCGGGTCTGATAAACAGGAATCTGGTGAAGGTACAGATCTGGATATGGACATCAATAATGCTGAGAGCTAAACCTAGAAAAAAAATTAAAAAAACGTTGATCTGAAAACAACAACTGCTTTCATGGCAAAATGTCACAATTACTGTATAGCAAGAAATTCTGGAATGTACAGTCCTTAAACAACCATTAAAGACAGAACCTGTAAATAAGATT